>VDFB02091793.1:0-41333 GCA_007258455.2 Sequoia sempervirens | reverse complement strand
AGGCCAAATGAAATGGCCCTAAGGGTGCTATTAGTCACTTGTGTGAGCTCCTCCTCAGACATCAACTGTTAAATAGACCATGTAAATAAATATTAGTACTTGATACTACCTCTTATTAATATTCATTTAAAAACAAATGCAAGTTATGAATTTACAACTTAAATCTTACCTATGTCACTATTCCAATGTCCCCCTCTCTAGCAAGAGAGGACTCTATAGGGTTCACTCCACTCCCCTACATCTGATCTCCTATAATGTCCACATCATGGAGGTCATAATCAGAAGTGTCCAAGGGATGCTCTGCAGGTTGTACAAGAGAACCCAAGCATATCTAGTGGCACATAGTGCAAGTATGTGGCACAAAAATATGTGGACTTGAGGAGGACGATGCATCAACACTCGATCCATCACTAACATCACCAAAATGTGGTTGAGCTACTGTAGAAGTATGTGAAACCAAAAGACCACTCAAAGAGTGAATAGCTTGAATAGTCTGTGTGGCTACATCCTTGATAATATCTGGATGATGTACTAGAGGTGGCAAAGGAAGGGGAGTGGGAACAAATGGGTGTTGGACTACTCTAACTACCCTTGGTCTATCTTGGGGCATACCTCCACTGACGCCCTGTAAGGGTTTAATGTCAAAGTAATTGACATGATGCACTAACACAAACTCAGCGTATAATTTTTTAATAAAGTAAAATGGTATATAACTATTGTTGTTGGGTGGTTTATCAAAAACCATACACCAATGATCCAAAAAGTTATCTACAATGTCCTTATTTGTGCACCATTTTATAGAAAGTTTTGGAACTTATTAACAGGGTGTTGCCACAATAGTGGTTTACACTTTTTGGGAGATCTTGATTTTTGCTGAAATCGCATATTTTTACAAAATATAATGATTTAAGCCTCAAAAATTTCCATTTAAAGGATTCCAATTGAAGATGGTTTTATCAAGCCACCTTAGACCAAGCCCCCTTGGATAGAACCAGCTATTTTAAACCATACCTATAATGCTGGTCTCTTGCACCTATCAAATGCTAATAAAAAACCACTTTTGATTTACCTTTTGGGTGATCAAATGAATTCATTTTCAAATTTATTTTTTGTAAGTGTGTAGTCCTTATTATAAGCTTCCTAAAAAGTATAATTTTAAAATAATTTTATTTTAATTATTATATTTATTTTTTTATTTCTTGTGAATGTAGGTTTTTCATCTAAAATCAAGCTCTCTGTTCTGTACATGTGGAAAAATTGTAGATTATCATTTTTTTTTTGAAAAATATGAGTGCACTAGATATTGAAGTCATGATCAATAGAAAAAATAAAAATTTGAATTTTAAATTACATACACAAAAAAAGTTCTGTACGTTATACAGGTTAAGCCAATGTCTAGAAGGTGTAATTGGTTTGACTTTGAAGAAACTTGATTAAAAGGAAAAATATTCAATAAAAAAACTCATGAAGCAGATTGGAGAAGCACACTAGATATGGTGGACAAAAATCTAAATTCAAAAAATATAATTTTGTCAACTTCATGGAAAAAAAGAATTATAAGTTATATGTCACTCCTTAAAAATGTTGTTTATTAGAAAAAAATAGTTTTCAAGGAGATGGAAAAAAGAAGTGCAATATATGATTCAAAAATTTGAAAAAAATATATTTAGAATCTACAGAAAAATTCCTACAAATCACTAGTTTGCATCATCTTTACAAAATTCTCGCGGTTTAGCCACTATAGGTGTCTGAAAGTGAAGATTTAGTTAGAAAAAATTATTTCAATGTCCAGTTTGGCCAAAAATTGTAAACCAATATTGTGGGATCACCCAACATTAACTGGTAAACTAGTGCGGGGGTTAACGAATAAAGAGGCTATTTGGACTTTTGTTATTTAGAGATATTTCACATCATCATAAGACAATCCACAAGAGTAATATTCCCTCATGGTTTCTCCCCACGAAAGAAAGGCATTATGTTGGGTGGAGAGGGTTTCTATATTTTTAATTATATCCTACAATGTGTTTGTCATCTGAGATAATTGAGGGATTGTCTTATAAACATCACAAATGCCCCTCAATTGCTCCATTTTTTCACCAATTAAGTCTTCAATTGATGGCCACGGAGGTGGTGGAGCATTTGGCATTTGTGCATTTTCATTCTCAGCCATAATACCTGATTAAAGTTAAAAACTAATTAATCTAATTGAAATTACACAATATAAATGAAATTATTGTAAAAAAACCCTAGTTTTTAATAAAAATCCAAAAAAAAACACTAATTTTTAACAAAAATCCATAACAAACTCTAGTTTTTAATAAAAATCCATAAACAACACTAGTTTTTAATAAAAATCCATAAAAAATATTAGTTTTTAGTAAAAATCCATTGTAAACTTTGGTTTTTAATAAAAATCAATAAAAAACCCTACTTTTTAATAAAAATCCATAAAAACTATGTAAAATTATATAAAACTAATAGAAAAATTGATTAAAACAAAAATAAAACCAAAAGCTTACCCTAGAAATCGGATATTTGCTTGAAATTGGATATCTAATCTACAAACGTCACTCTCACTGCCTACACTCAGCTTTAAAATGCTTCAAATGATTTTAAAAGCCCACTTCAATATCTATTTATACCCGATCCATATCCAATATTTGATTCTTGCCTTGGGCATTGCTTTGGAGCAATGTACTAACACCCAAGCCAGAAAAAAGTCAACTTGGGATTTTCACGTTTTTTAGTCGATGCAAAACGCAACTTTTTTCACATCGCCACTTTTTGGCCCATCATGATCCTACACATACCCAAAATATTTAGTGAAAATGGTAAGATCTAGAAGCACAAGGCAAGGTTATAGGCTAAGGGTTAATCCAAATTAGAGAAATTTATTTGGTGAGATGTTTTCTTCTTCTATAAATATTACATCTATCATATTTTTGTTTTTTTTTTTTTTTTACCTTAAGGTTGAATATATAGATGTTAAAATAACTCTTGCATGGAGATATGGAGGAGATATAAATGTTACAACCAAAGCACTTTGTGGTGAAGTGTCAGGAAATTATTTGCATATTAAAGAAACCTCTTTATGGTCTAAAATAGTCCCTCTAAATTTGGTATAGTTTTTTTTTACTCATTTTTTTTAAAAGTTGGGATTTGTTAGAGCTTAATTAGATTGGCATGTTTATTGCAAGAAAATAGGTAATCAATTTATTGTTATCATTCCTTATGTTTTTGATTAATTAAGTAGGGAAGGGCCCTGATCCCATGGTTACAAAGACAAAAAATCAAAAAAGGAAACAAGTTGGGAAAACAACACCAACGAACAACAATAAACAACAACAACTAGGGTGGCATGTAGGTCGATTATAAAAAACGGTAACCATAGAACCAATATATACTTAATAAAAAATATAGTACTACTAATAAAGTGTCTAATACTATGAAGACCATTAATAAGGTCCACCAGAGTCCAACAGGTTATCAACCATAAAAAATCTATATTAAAATAGTAGTCTGATATAGTAAAGTAGAGTGTCAAAAAATTCAAAGCAGCCATAACAAGAAGAAAGAAAAAGAGCCACTATTTGGCTTTAGCAATCAAGTCCCAGTACTATCCAATATGGGAGACATACTCCCTCCAATCACGTCCCTCATCTTCAACCAAGTCCTTTATCTCATCGGTCTTTCCCATCTTCTCAAGCTTTTTTCTAATCTTGGTTTTGCCCAAGACAACACCAACCATTGCTTTGCGCATGAGACCATTAGTTACTCTCATCAAAGTAATAATGGATTTCTCCATATCATCCATATGGACTTGCATGTAAGTCAACCTAATTTTAAGAAATTCAATATTAGAATCATCAATAGTATATTTAGCATTTTTCACAGTTTCAGAAGTTTTCAATAATTCCTTCCTTGGCTCTTCTTCAATTTCAACATCTTCCTCCTCATTGACTTCTTTTCCCTCCTCCATTTCATCCTCTCCCATATTATAAGTTGTCTCTTCAAAGTCCATGTCCTCACTATCTTCATCAACCTGAGCCTCAAACTCTTCAACCTCCTTGAACTCTTCCTTAAAATACAGCTTTCTATTTACCTTTTTTAATCCTGGGAAGCAACTTTTGCAAGGCGAGCAAATCTTCGGCCACCACTGCCCAAAATCAACTTCCTTTCCTCCTCATCCTCCATTTGAAAGCCTTCTTTATCTTCTTGTATAGTGATAGCCACATTCCAGTTTTTCAATTATTTTTTCAGTTTCCTAGAGTTAGGAGGTTTAAGAAGAAGCAGAGAATGCTTGTGCTATTCAGGAGTAGCTTTTACCAGTTCGAGCTCGAGGTAATTTTTAGTAGGAGTTTTCTTACCCACAAGGGTTGAGGGAGTGGTAATTTTAGTAGCAAAGGAAGATACTTTACCAGGGTGATTCTCATTGCGTTCAACAATTTGGGGTAGGGGCCTAGGGTTGGGCTCCAAGATGGGGTTAGCCACTGCAAGGGGTTCAACATTTTACCTGGCATTTTGAAACTAAATATCTTATCTATCTTCCAAGGGATTAACATGAGGATTCAAAGCTAGGGCATGTTTTTTAAAGAGTGACAATAAGGCCTTGATGCAAGGGATGGTTCACACCATTTTCTATGTTTTGTTGGAGAGATGAGAGTAGATAAAAAGGAAAATTTATACATTCATTGTGATGGATATGATTCAATAGAGGAAAGTGATATGCATGTACAGTCATATATCTACCTTCAAGAGTAAAGTATCTTATCACAAACATACAAACCAGAGCATAGGGTCACAAGAGTTCGAGCCGTGCATACCCATTTTGAAACCTAGTGAGATTCTCACTATCATGGAGGAAATTATCAACAAACAACTGGTAATCAACTCCACTCTTCTTCATAACCTTAATATCATGGTTTTGCAAGCTCGTCGCCTCCACTATGAACTAAGTCTTCACCTCGAATCTAACAACCCCTATAGCAACATGCCCCTTTCTCCATGATTTGGTGAATTTCTCTATGAGGATCTCATTGTACCCTTTGATGGCTTCAAAAAAAGGAACCATTCCTGCTCGACTGAAGAGCCTCCAAAGATCAATATTTTTCCTTAGAGATTGAAAATTAGGGAGTTTTGTTTGCTTTCTAAGACCACCCATTTTAGGGCACTATAAGCTCTTAGGATTAATCTTTTGTAGACCTGTCCTCATAACACCACTACACCCTGGCAACCTTCTAAACTTACAAATCACACTATTGCTTGTGTTTTGAAAATAATCTCTTTCTGAAATGAAGTTTGAGAACTTTCTTAAAGAGATGGTCATTATCCCATTTCCCCAAGCAAAAAAATCATTATTATCATTACAAACAATAAATGAGTCTTGATTATTCATAGCAAGTTGATCTTCAATTTGGAGGATAGATTTGACATTAGGCATGTCGTTACACTTGGATTTGACACTAGCCTTTACTTTGATATTAGCCATACATGATACATTATATTCTCAATAATTAAATAATAATTTCCCTTCTCACCCGAGGAAATCTTCATTCTCCTATTGGTAACAAAAATATCATCATTATACTAAGAGCCCTTTATGACATAAGATCACATAATCCTCCTATGTTGATCCCTTTTCTCAACTTTATAATTTATACACATTATCATACTTATCTTCTAGCACTTTGTATTTCAATGAAAAAGGCAATTGATTGTACTCCCATCAGGTCCACCTGTTACACTTGAGTGCCTCATTGGCTGCACAATTCACAGAAAGAGTTCCCTCCCTAAACACATGTTGTATACGACAATGAGTAAAGAGTTTCATTAGGGACTTGCAATTGTCAATGATGTCTTTATGTTGATAACATGTTGATTGGTAATAATAAGGAAATGTTTTATGAATTCTTATCTTTCATTAAAATTTAATATGAAGGATCTGGGGGTAGATAATTAATCTCAAAGATGGAAATCAGGAGGGACAAAGCTAACCCAAAACTTTGGGCTAGTAAAAATAAGTATGTTACCTTTGTTTTGTAGTGGTACATGATGTAAGATTAGAAATTGGTGAGTGTCTCCATTCCTATAGGAATAAATATTTCAGTTGAGCAGCGTACTTCAACATAAAATACAATAGAGCACATAAGCTACATTCCCTATTCAAGTTTAGCTAGTAGTATTATGTATGTTATGGTTTGAATTAACTAGACATTGCACAAGAAGAGAATCTTAAATCTAGGAATATGTTCAATTTGGAAAAGGAGCATTGTAATATAGTGAAATGGGTCTTCAAGTGATTTTTAGAAACATTAGAGTGTTTGATTTGCTACTAGGAAGGTCTATATTTGAACAAGACAATCGATATATAGGGATTTATGGATTTTGATTTGGTACAATAGGTGGATAGAAGGAGATCTAGAAATGGGTATGTGTTTTCTCTATTCAATGGTGATGTCAATTGGATAAGAAAAATATATTTTGTGCATTTTCTCTTTTGACAATGGAGGTAGAGTACATGACAACTATTCATGTTTGTAAAGAAGCAATATGGATTTGAATCTTGTGTTTGCATGTTGGGCTAAGTTAAGATATAGTGTTGATTTAGTGTGAGAATTGGAGTGCCATCAACTTGGCCAATAGCCCTACCTTCCATGATTAGAATTTACACTTTGATGTGTGATATAACTTTGTGATATGGTGCAGATTAAGAGGGCTATGGTTGAGAAGGTGAATACTAATATAAATGTTAATGCAAGAATGTGGATGCTACTATGAATGTTAATGAATTAACAAAACCCATGAACATTTAATGAAGTTTAGATCATGCAAGATGGCTATTGGGATTAAACACTAGCACTAGTTCACTATTTTGAAAACCCCTTATGTTTCTTGCAATGTATACAATGAAAGAAACTATTCACATAACATCACTAGTATCAAAGCATCAAAACTAAGCTTTGATACCAAGTGAAAGGAAACTAAATAATTTCTACATTAACCCCATAAAAGAAACAATGAAAATAATTTACATATCTAAATCTACTATAGTACAAAATAAGATATATCATAAGAATCCCTTTCAAGAAAAACCTAACCTCCAAAGCACACTCAATGTATTATTTAATAACAAAATAGCTACTTGAAATGTTTATAGAGTACCAATGCTTCATCAAGAGTATAAGGAATTCAAAAAAAGTTGGCTTCACAAATTCAATTCACCAAAAACCCAATCCTCTAACACATTCTCTCCATTGTGTGAATAAACTAGCAACATCTCGATCATGCATCCATTACCATACTACAATATCATAGCCATGAGCAACAAGAGGTCATTTGGGGTAGAAATCCAATAAAGCAACCCTACAAATATGCTCCCATCCATCCCCATTTATCTATAAACTATAAAATCATGCATTTAATATATAGGAAAGCTCAAAACTAAAAACCAAGGATAGTTTCCAATACTATGTATTAAAACCACAAGAAAATTTACCCCAAAAACCTTGGATGTATCTATGTTTTCAACAAGATTTTCTCATGCATTGATCAAAGATCCTTCTTGGATTTCTAATCCATGGCTAACTCCCTCTATTCATGTGCTTTAACCAAATGAACATATTTTCATACTTTACAAGTCTCAAAGTCTCAATTATGACTTCTATGGCACTACTTGTGATACTTACAACTTGTCAAGTACACATTACAAGGTGGGATGCCCATTTTTGTAGGCACATAATAATACAAATTACAAATATGAATATTAGGAACACAAGGTGGATGAAATATAATCCCAACATTTAAGTGGGAGATTGTTGGGACCAAAGGACAATGTGTTGTACACCTTATAACTCATAGGTTTAACTGAGTTATTTAATATTTTAATTTTATAAAATAATGCACCCACATAGAAAAATGAAATCCCACTTGGATTCCATTATTAGCAATCTCTATCATGTGTTATTGGTTTTATTATGATAGTAATAAGCCAATGAATATAGGGTTGCTAGGTGGACTATGGCTATCATCTTTGAAGGATTTGTTATAACCATTTGTAAGAAGTGTATACAAGATATTATTGCACCCATGTGAACTGCTTGGGAGTTACATTGAACCCCATTAGTCATGGGGAAAATATTCAAATAAAGAGTTACTTTTTATGTTGGGAGGATTATGATCCATGCATATCTACCAATAATAGTTCCTATGCTATTGTTAAGACCATCTCATGGTCTGTGATAACTGTGATAAAACTTCCATGATTTGTGACACTAGAGGCTTATTGGAACACAAGGATCATCCATCTATCATTTATACATTTTTCATGCACTCTAGTAGTGTTGCAAAGGAATCTACACAAGTTCATAATTTTTGGTAACCATAATTTAGCCAAACCTTCTATGGTTTCTATCATGATTGTAGTAGGCTCCAACAAACTTCTAGGATAGATTACATTAATTCTAACTCAAAAAGCTTATGTAAACACACAATTTCATTGAGATCCTCATTTAGAGAGTTTTCTATCAAGTTTCAACCTAGGCCTCAAATTAGTGGTATTAGATAAATTCATCTTCATCTTGCATAACCTATCAAACATGATCATAGTATTTGAGCTTTCACACAAAGCTTGAGAACCATCATACTACCAACTAAGTCATTTTAAAATTTCCAAACTGAAAAAAGAGAAGATACATGTGATGATCAAGAAAATAATCAAAGAAGTGTTTATAGACTAGCCAAAAAGTTGATTCAACTAATTTATAGAAGTCCAAGAACATGCTATTTCATCAAATTTATCATTACATAAAATTTTAGTGGTCAATTCCTCCCCAACTTTCAAGTAAGCCTAGATTTTCCTATGTTTGAGGGAAATATTTGTTGAACACCCAAAATACTGAGAGGGGGGGTGAATCAGTATTCTCTTAAACCATTCAAACATTAAACATCCAATCAACAAAGTATATTCAACTATAATAAAGAATGAAAACATGAAACATTAACAATGCCACACAACACATGAACACCAGGATTTTTACGTGGAAAACCCAAAATGGGAAAAACCACGGTGAGCATTAGCTCATAATATATTATAACTAGTTATAGTATAGTTACAAAAGTGTTCATTGTAGGTGGACTCACTACCCACAAAGAAAAAGATAGAAGATAAAATGTGGCTCACAACCTATTTTTAACTGTAGCAATTACATCTATCATATGGATGAAATATAGTTCTAATGAATCTCAATAAAATAACTTTACACACTTCATTTGATTTATATTTAATACTCTACTTTCCTTTGCATTCACATCACCTCAATCTTCTACTCAACATTCACAACTTAAATTCGCACTACTCTGATAATATTCACTTGCCAGCTTCAAAACTTTCATACATATCTTGTACCAAGATTCAAAACTCAAAACAACTTAATATAGGTCTACATGGACCTATAATAGATCCCACATAAGACTATAATACTTATTTAACCTTCACACAACATCAAATGTGTTAGGTCAGCATGACATAAGACCTAAAAACAAAAACCTTCAACTGTGTATCCACATCTCGACGCGTGGACCTCAAAATTCAATGCCAACTAAAATTCATACTCTACTGCCATCTGGAAACTTATCTTTAGAAGTGCAAAGCCAAAGACTTGTCCACAGAGGAGTGTGAAATCTCCCACACTATAATTTTCCAGGTCGAACTTGTGTTACTCATAACTTTCAATCCACTTTTCAAAACATGATAGAATCTTGGAATTGGATACATCTAACATCCACCAAAATAATGTTAGAAGCACAAAGTGAAACCTTTATTCGCAGACTGGTGCAGACCCAAAAATTGATGCATTGTTACACTGAATCAACAATATTGACACTTAGTCAATTTCCAACACAACTTTCTTTTTCGGATCAATCCTTATTGCAATAATGTCTCCCTAACAACTCAAAAACCTGTTAGAACTAATCAAAATTATTTGCAACCAGAATCTTCACATAATGTTCAATGTTGACATCAATGACAACACTACAACACATCATTATATACCTTTGCTTCTCCCTCATGCTCATGTTTCCAACAACAACATCAACAAAATTCTTCCAACAATCTCCCCCTTTGTCTTTGATGATTGCAACATGCCAAAAATCTCCAAAACATTCCCCCCCTTTGACATCAAGGGCAAAGGGAGCCTATACAACTGTTATGAATTTCACCAAAACTCCCCTTGAGAAATATGTGCAAATATACAATCTAAAAAAGATGGATTGACTCCCCCTGAGTCATGTACCAAAGAAAAAACCCAAAAATTATACTAGAAACAACACTATATAGTCCACATATGTACAAAAAATTGAACATAAATATTGAAATGAAAAATAAGTGAGAAATATGTCAACTAGAGGTGGTTGACACCTGCAACTTTAGTACATGGTCCTACCATTCTTGCCTACCTTCTTCCATTCTCTCTTAGCTTCCGCAAGCAATCTACATTGTTTTTCAAGTTCCATGAGTAACTCTTCTCCCTCTTTCAAAGTGCCAAGTACCAGATTTATTTGCTTGGCTTTGTTCAATGTGCACATAAAAATTTATTTCCAATGTTTGTTCAAAACATACTTCATGCAAAAAAAAATGTTTCTACCAAATTTGGTTCAAATACACATCATGCACACACAAAATAAATGCTAAAGTCCAAATGCATGAAATTTGAAGCACACTTAACACAATTTAATTCAATCATGAACATGATGTAAAAGCTTAAAATTTCAAGCATGACAAAGTTCAATTAGACATGTCAAAGGAATATCAACAATTATAAAGATCAAACATGCCAAATTTGAAGCAAACTTAACACAAACTTAATTCAACAATACACATGCCATTAATTCTTAAAGGCTTAGGCATACCAAAGTCACTTTAGATACATACACATAAAGTGAATCCCAAAGTTTGTTTAAACACATGCACATAAAAAGTGATTTCTAATGCTAGCTTTAAAAATAGTTCACACAAGAAATTAAATGCCAAAGTTGGTTCGAACACACGTCATGCACACACAAAGTGAATGCTAAAGTTAAAAAATAGAAAATTTGAAGCTCACTTAACACAAAGTTAATTCAATCATGCACATTATGCAAATGATTAAAATTTTAAGTATGCCAAAGTTCAAACACATATGTAAAGAGAATAAAAATACTCTTATAAAGTTCAAGCATGCCAAATTTGAAGCATACTTAACACCAAGTTAATTCAACAACACACATGACATAAATTCTTGAAACTGATGAGGGCGCAAACCCGAGAAACAGAAAATAACCCACAAACTAGAGAATAATTTTATTATTCAGAAAATGGAACTTCTTACATGCAGAGGATCTCAAATCCTCAAGTTCTACAACACATGCAAGCTACAGAAAGGTACAGAATAACCCTTTCGCAATATGCGAGCTTGTCCCCAAAAAGTTACCCAAAAATTAGAAAACCCGCTCAAAAATAGAGCTCCTCATTTGTTTGGAGCCAAAACAACATTCAATTTGAGTTTGGCGGTTTGGCGCCGAAAATTTACAACATGAAGTTCAAATTTCAAAAGAGCATTTGCAATGGTATCTTCTAGAAAGTGCGCCAACGCGGGGTCATAACTTTTGATCCAGGACTCTGATTCGTGAACCGTTCGAACCGTTGGAAAGGTCTCGAAGTCAAGAACGCGCTTGAAATTAGCTATGCCGATTTCGGCAAGTTTCGGGGCCATTCCGGAAGCTCTAAGTGCCTCAAATCCTACTCGGAAGATTTTCAGGTGCAAATATGGGAAACTAAAACTGCAATATCTTTCAACCCAAGAACCGAAATGAAAAACCATAAATTGAGAATTTCATTATGACGAAAAGGGTATCCAAAAATATAAAAACATCTAAAAACCGAGAAACTTGAAATTCAACTATTTTTGGGTGATGCAAGATTGCCCTTACACCACTGGATGCTCCTGCATCAGAAACATCAAGCATGCCAAAGCTAGTTTAGACTTACAAAAAACTAGATGCCAAAGTTTATTCAAACACGTGCACATAAAACAAGATTTCCAACATTAACTCAAAAATGTACTTCATGAAAACAAAAAATTAATAATAAAGTTGGTTCAAATGCACATCATATACACAAATTAATGCTAGAGTTCAAAAACACCAAATTTGAAGCACACTAACATAAAGTTATGTAATACCCCCCATGTTGCTAGTTGGACTTACTACTTTTCTATGCTTTGGTTTGATACTTTGTGATTGTGATAGTACTATTTATTGTTTGGTTTGGAGGACTGGATAGTTAGATTGTTTGGTGATTATGCTTCTACATTTGAGGACATGGAATATTTCATATGATATTGTGGTTTGGTGATGTTAGTTTGATTTCAGTAACATATTGTGATGCAACTTGATTTAGTAAATTATGTTATGATATGATCTGTTAGTTTAGAAATGCTATTTCATATTGACATTATAATTGTTAGAACAACTTGGTGAGAGGACAGTGTAGCACCACTCGCTCGCGAGTGCCCTGCTACGCTGCAATTCCTTCTCACAATGTAATGCTTTGATTATATATATATATATATGTACATGTACACGACCTTGTTTGGATGCAGGGATTGCAGGTACAGAGTCTCGATTCCACCTGCTTCGGCAGGACAGGGTGAGCATCAAATTACCCAACGGTATGATGTTGAAACAGAGATGACAAGGAAGTAACCCCGTCCCATGTTGTCAAACCGTCATGATTGAATGGTATTGTGTGTCTTTGTGTTTGTCATTTCTGTAATTCATTATTGTGGTTTGTGTGAGTGTTTGGTTCGTATGTATTTATGTTGGCATTTTATATGTTGTGATTTATTTAATTAAATGGTGGTAATAAATGTTTATAATAGTGTTGGATTAATTTGTTATAAAATATAAAAGCTTTATTTTAAAAGTCATGTGTTTTATTTAAGAATTAATTAAATATTTAAATTAGTATTTTGTTAATTTAATTAAAATTGAGTGTTGTGGATAATTATGAAATAAATAAAATAAATAAATTAAATTATGTGCATTGCAAGTAAAGCTTGCAAAATCGAAATTAAAACATAAAGTATTGATAAATGGGGAAAAAATCAATAAAAGAATAGAAAAGAAAAAAGGATGAATGAGAATTAAGTGTTGGCTGAAAAGCTGGAATTTAAAATAGAAAATTTCTTTTGAGTTGGATTTTTAGAGCTTTTGAAAAGAAGAGTAATATCTTTTATTTAATTGCAATTTTGAGAGACTTTTCATTCACGGGAAGATTTGGACAGAAGTTGCACAAAAATAATGTTTCTGAATCATTAGTTCTTCTGAAGTTTTCTGGGAAGTTATTTCATTCTTTTGCTTTCATTATTTTGGAGAGGTTCTGCTGAATGGAATAGTAGATTAGAAATCTGAGCAAGGAAAGCTGGAGAAGAAGTTCTGAAAGAAGAAACGCAAGTAATTCGAAGAGCTATCTGGATCAAGCTAAGCTTCATCAAAAATTTCAACAGCGCAGGACTACAGGTTCCAATTTCTTGTTCTTAATTTTTTTTATTCAAAGAAAAATAAAAATAGTTAAATATGATTTCTGTGAGAAAAGAAATGATATGAGATTTTAGAGAAAAAAACTCTTTCAGGAAATAACTGAGAACAATATTCATTTTATGATGATGCCCAATCTGTCTATGATTTGATTTGAAAGAAAACATCGTATTTTTCCTTTGAAACAAATAAATGTTGATTATATACTCTTATGTATATATATATATATTTAAAATATATTATGCTTACATCTGTATGTTAACTAGTCCTCCTACAAAAGTTGGTTTTGTGAAATATATATATATATATGTATGTATATATATATATGTATATATATATAATATAAAATACATATATTTATAAATTTATTTATTTGTTTTGTTACTGGTAAAAGAAATAATATTCAAAATTTTAGGATTTTGTGCCGAACCAGTACATGGTCGGCGAATTTCGTGTAGGGTACATGTTTTTTTTAAAATAAAAGTTCTTTTTAATTTTTTTTTGTATAGAATTAAATTTTTAAAAAAAAAATTATTGAATTTGTTGTGGGAGGGGCGGCTATGGCCGTACCCCCCCTCGTACCTATGCGCAGAATGGCCTTTCTTTGCATTCGTTTTATTTTGGTTTTTATTTTATTATATATATATATAGTGTGTGTGTGTGTGTGTGTGGTTTTTTTTTAAATATGGATATATAAAATATATATATATATATAGGTATATATATAATGTAATATTTCTTTTGAAATTTGATATATATATATATTAATTTCATTTTTAGTATAAAAAAAAATATAATTGTGAATATTACGGAAAAGACGAATTTTATTAGAAATTGGAATTTTTAGAAATTTATTACAGAATTAGTTCAAGAAAAAGAGAAGTTTGTAAGTTAATTAAAAGAATTATTTTAAACTTGGTGTGAAAGTTATCACATTGTTTTAGTTTCTAATTATGATTGACTTCTTTATTTCCTTGAGTTATCTTTTTGACTTTTGTAATGAGGGAACCCTGTTGATCTTATGGACCCAATTTTGATTGTTGTGAACCCTAGCTTTCCAGAGGCATGTCTTATCATTGGGTGTTTACCCCTGTTTTATGTGCTTGGGATGTTGCATGATTTTAGCATTAGTATTTTGGAAGGGTTGTACAAAATTGTTGAGATTTTGATTACGAATTATCACGAGATGGGTAATGCCTCGCATGTCTTTGTTTTGAGTTATATGCTTTATTCATTATGGTACAACCCTTGCCTTGTTTGGTTTATATTTTGGGATCTTTTGGGAGAGTGGCTCTTCGTGGGGGCTGGCGCCTTGAAAGGAGGAAGAGCTCAGGATAACCCACGTAAGAGTAGTGTAACAAGTGAAAACCTAATAATAGAACTTAGGGGGATGGGTAGTAAAACACATAAGATAATAATATTGGATACCTTGTCTATGCATTAGGGCTATCGCAGACTAATGATAGACTGAGAAGGTCGTGGTCGGCAAAGTCGTAACCTCATCCTTATGAGAGGTTAACGGCTCCGCATGAGCTACCCTATGGGGCCGACGCCCCAAGTAGGAGGAAGGGCTAGGATAACCATAGATGGGGGTCGGCGCCTCAGTTTGGAGGAAGGGCCAAGATAACCCTTGTAGGCTATGCGATGACACTCTCCACTAGACACCCTTATGCCTTGTTCTTGTTGGCCTCTGGAATTGTATTATGTTTGTTGTTTCGGATTCTTTTGGAAATGATTTATGATTGTTTCTTTGATTACTTGGTTAATGGCTATTGCTTACTTTGTTGTGATGAGATATATGGCTTTATGTTTAATATGTTGACTCATGGATGTTGTCGTTTATGTTCATTGAAATCCTTGAGGTTGTATTTGAGTTATTGCACTATGTTTTTTTATTGGAGTCAGTTTTGGCATTCATGGTCGTGATTACTTCCTTGTCACTTCTGAGCATGGGGGGTGGTTTATTTATAACCCACATGGTTAGGTGGAACGTGCTCCACACCCGTTGGGTTCCCCATCAGCATTCGTCTTCGTAGTGTTCTTCAGTTGGAGCTTGTACCAGTTGTTCACCTTGTACTTCATTCATTATTTGTACTATTTATGTATCCCACATGTATCGGAGATTTATTGAAAATCATGTATTGAGAGCATGTAATGTAATGTTTGAACAATGATGTATTATTTAGGAACCTTGGTAATCATTATTGTATGAGATTCATTACGGTGGTAAGATGTGATGTAATAATACTTTTTCTTATGGTTCATGGATGTACTTTTGTAAATGGATAATGAAATGTATGATGGATAAATTTTAGATAAGTATTTAACTTTATCTTATCTTTTCGTTATGTGGTTGTTTTGCGATGTGACCTCACGTGCCCCAGAGGACTAGATGTTATATTGTTAATGTGCATTGTAAATGTGTTCAATGTTTAGTTGCATGTTACTTTGTATTATTTAAAAAAAAAAAAAAAATTGTTCCAATGTTTGTTCTCTGGGGTTTGCACGATGGGTGTTACAAGTTAATTCAACCACACACATGATATAAAGTCTTAAAAGTTCAAAAATGTTAAAGTTAAAATGCACATGTAAAGGGAATATCAACACACTTATAAAGTTCAAACATGCCAAATTTGAAACGTAATTAACACAAAAATAATTTAACAATGCACATGATAGTTCAAGCATATCAAAGTTAATTTTGGCATATATACACAAAATGTGTTCATACCAAATTTCTTTCAAACACGTACACATAAAAAGTGATTTCAAATGCTAGTTTAAAAACATACTTCATGCAAATAAAAAGAATGAAAAATTGGGTTCAAACACACATCATGCACACAAAGTGAAAACTAAAGTTCAAATATTCTAAATTTGAAGGATGCTTACCACAAAGTTCATGCAACCACACACATGATTTAAATTCTTAACAACTCAATCATGCCAAAGTTCAAACACACATGTAAATGAAATTTGATACATTATAAAGTTTAAACATGAAAATTTTAAAAGCACACTTAACATGAAGTTAATTAAACAATACACAAAAAAAAAATTATTAAAAGTTCAAGCTTTCTAAAGTTAGTTTAGACATACATACACAAAAAGTGAATATCAACGTTGGTTCAAACACACATCACATATGCACAAAGTTAATGGTAAAGTTTTAAAATACCAAATTTGAAGCATACATAACAAAGCTAATTCAACCACACACATGACACCACTTAAAAGTTCAAGCATGTCAATGTTCAAACACATGTATGTAAAGGGAATATTGATATGCTCATTTAAAGTTGTTTAACATGCTAAATTCAAAGAACACATAACACAAAGTTAATTCAACAATACACATGATATAAACTCTTATAAGTTTAGGAATTTCAAAGTTAGTTTAGACATACACAAAATGTGAATTCCAAAGTTTGTTCAAACATAGGTGGACATAAAATATGATTCATAATGTTAGTTTAAAAACATATTTCTTACAAACAAAAGTAAATGCTAAAGTCAGTTCAAACATACATCATGCACACAAAATTTGAATTCTAATGTTCAAAATTACTAAATTTATAACAAAATTAACAAAAGTTTAATTCAACCACACACATGACATAAATTATTGAAAGTTCAAGCATGCCAAACTTAAAACACACATGTAAAGGGAATTTTGACACACTTCTAAAGTTCAAACATGCCAAATTTGAAGCACATTTAGCATAAAATTAATTTAACAATACACATGGTGTAAATTCTTAAAAGTTCAAGCATGCCAAAATTCAAACACTCATGTAAAGGGAAAATTGGCATGCTTATAAAGTTTAAATGCACTTACACACAAAATTAGCTTTCACACACATAAAATGAGTGATAAAATTATAACATTCTGAAATTTCAAGCACATTTAAGATAAATTTAGTTCAAGAGGACACTATTTACACATACAAATTTAATGGTAAAGACCAAAAATACCAAACAAACACATAAAGTGAATGTCAAAACTTATACACTCTTCACAGAAAGTGAATGTGAAATTTGAAACATACATTCACACACCAAAAGAATAATAAGAGGACCAAATCTCAGTAAATGGTAAAATTTAAATACATGCAAAGTGAATGCTAAAATTAGTTAAGAAATACACAAAGTGTGTTTAAACAAACACATGCACAAATAATCAAAACTTATACACTCTTCAGAGAAAGTGAATGTGAAATTTGAAACATACATACACACACCAAAAGAATAATAAGAGGACCAAATCTCAGTAAATGGTAAAATTCAAATACATGCAAAGTGAATGCTAAAATTAGTTAAGAAATACACAAAGTTTGTTTAAACAAACACATGCACAAATAATAACCAGATCAAATCCAAGTGGATGCAAAATATCATAGTTCAACACTAACTTTACACATATACAAAGTAAATGCTGAAATATAAAAGATGCCAAAGTTCAAATAAATAAACAAAATGAATGTTAAAGCTTATAGTACACACAAATAATAACTAGATCAAATCCAAGTGAATGCAAAATATCATAGTTCAAACACTAACTTTACACCTGTACAAAGTAAATGCTAAAATATAAAATATTCCAAAGTTCAAAGAAACAAACAAAATGAATGTTAAAGCTTATAGACTCTTCACACAATGTGAATCTAAAAGTTGAAACATAACACACACACACACACACAAATAGTAAGAGGATCAAATCTAAATGAATTGTACAATTTAAATAAACTTCATAAAAAGGGAGTGCCAAAGCTAGTTAAAACATACACACAAACACAAGGTGAGTGTTAAAGTGAATGAAAAAGTTGCTTCAAACACACACTTCCTGCACACAATAATGAATACCAACATACACTTCATTTGCACATGCACAAATACACACACATATAAAGTAAACACCAAATTTTAAAGGAAATTAATACACATAAAGTACTCTAAAGTTCAAACACTCCAAAGTTAGATCAAGAACGCGTAGTGTATACACATACAAAGTAAATAGTAAAGATAAAATATGTCAAAGTTTAAATAAACACATAAAGTGAATCTCAAATCTTGCACACACTTAATGTAGAGTGATTGTGAAAGTTCAAAAACACACACACACACACAATGAGAGTATTATATTTAAGTAAATGATAAAATTCAAATGCACTTCATACAAAGTAAATGTTAAAGCTAGTTTAAAAAATCACTAAAGTTCAAACATACACACACAAATAATAAGTGGATCAAATCTAAATGAAGCCCAAAGTTAGTTTAAACATATATTTTATACACATAATAAACACTAAAGATTAAAGATCCTAAAGTTCAAACAAACACACAAATAGTATTTCAAATCTTACACTTTTCACATGTAGAATGAATGTGAAAGTTCAACTATAACACACACACACACACAAATAATAAGAGTATCAAATCTAAATAAATGGTAAAATTTAAACAAATTTCATTCAAATTGAATTCTATAGTTAATTAAAAAATTAAAGATGCTAATAAGTGCATAAAATCCAAGTGAATGTCAAAGTTGGTTTAAACACACTTCACATATATGTAAACACTAACGCTCAAACATACACTTCAAAAAACCAAAAAGCCCACACAAAGTAAATGCCAATTTTCAAGCACATTTTACATAATGTTGGTTGTCACACCTCAAATACATGGAATAAATGCTAAAGTGCAAACACAACAAACACATAATTGACACACAAATTACAATAATGCTCAAACACACTTGACATAAAGTTAATTCAAATACTAAACTTCAAAGAATCTACACACAAAATGAATTATAAAATTAGTTAACATTCACTCTCACACACATTATGCGAATGTTAAAGTTAGTTCAACACTAAAATGAATGTCAAAGTTGAACACACTCATTTCACACAAACAATAAAGTGAATGTCAAAGTTCAAACATATACTTCGCAAGAATAATAAGTACATACAAAGTAAGTGCCAAAATTTGCGCCCGCACACACACATACACACACATTACAAAATTTAAAAGCATAATTTATAAAAAAATTGTGAATACCAAAGTTCACACACACTTAACATAAATAATAACTAGATAAAAATTTATATGAATGTACCATTGAAGTTTAAAAACACAATTCACACAATAATAAAAAAATGCCTAGTTCATAAATAAACATACCTAACAAAATTCAGAACTCTTCTCATGCAAAGTTTGCGAATATCAACCAAAACAATTAAGTGAATTGAATTAAAGATTAAAAAAAATTATACTTCTCACAAAAGCTTAAAACATACCACACAAACAATAAGTGTATGCTTAGTAAAAACATGCTTCATACAATCAAATATAAGTGGTGTCAATACAAAATTTTAAAACTCTCTTCATACTAAGTTTCTGAATGCCAAAATACAAAGTTCAAACATTAAGTGCATTGAATAGAAATTTAAAATTCACTTCATAGAAGTTTGTGAAGTAAAAGTTTAAAACTCCCTTCAATGAAACTTCATGAATATCAAACTAAAAACATACTTCACAAAAATAATTAGAACACAAAAATTAACACAAATTTACAATTCATACAAGAGATAGTTACCATATGTCAAAGACCAAAACATACTTCACACAAACAATAGATATTGACTTTCAAAGATGAAAGGAAAACACTTCACACTAACAATCCAAAGATCAAAAATCACTAAATATATAGTGAGACACACTTTTGTTAAACAATAGGTGGATTAAAAGTGTTGAATTTCACTTCACAAAAATAATAAGTGGAAACCATAAGTTTATCTTATCTAACTTATGAGTAATAAAATAAGAATTAGAAGTATAGTTCAATGTACCTATGAATCAAAATATTGTAGTGAAAATTAATTTTGTAATAATTTATTAGCTTGATATTTTTTAATATTAAAAGTATTATTTGATTGTCTTGTCACTTTTTAATTATATATTATTGTGCATACTGGAGTGCTAATTATATGTTGTTAGTATTCTGAATCTAATAAGACATTAAGTTTTAAGCAATATAAAATAAATCCACCAAATACATCCATAAAGACACTAGCCTTTTAGGAATGACCATGGCCAATGGCCATTCCCTCAAGCCTTTGGAAGGAGCAGTTTGTCCCCTTCCCCAAAATTTTTTTTTTATTAAAACTAAAAATATCCTTTACATATTACGTCTCTAAAAATCAACATGACTTCAAAAATTTATTCAAATTTTCAAAAAAAGCTTCAAGTGACTTCACCACCATCAATATCCTCGTATATTTTTCTTGTTTGAATGGCTGCTCACATATTCCATGTACATTTATTTTCCTACAAATATAAAATACAACTAGTAATCAGTATGTTAATCAAAATTTGACTAATAATTAATCATCTATTAAGAAAACAAAGACACATGACAACCAAACAAATGACATCTACTACATTTGCATAGTGATTTCTTATTTAAATGAAGTTCAACTATATCAAAATAAGCCTCTATTAACCAACAATAATATTTTATAAGAAAATAAAGCCATATCTCCATACTAACAAACCTGAAAATACAAAATAGTATTAAATATAAAAATTAGATTTAAATCAAATAATTATCCTCATTAAAAATTGATTAACAGACAAGAAAATCAATTACCCAGCAAATAAACTGTTGAAATTATTGTTAAGGAGCAGTTAAGGAATTGTATTCTGAAGAAGTATTGGCATTAATAAATCACAACCAATTAGATTTTGGGAGTTTTTTTTGGAAGAATAGATTTTATAAAACCTTTGAAACTGACACATACACAAGGATTTAGAGAAGATTTAATATGTGTTAGCATGCTTTGGTGAACTCAAAGGTATGGAAATTTGCACTTGATTAAATTGTGAATGAGGTTTGTTTGAGAGTCACATGGGCATAAAAGGAGAAAGGAACCCAAAACATCGATCACATGAAGTTACTTTGTTCTCAAGAAAAGTATAATTTCAACAGTTTATTTGCTGGGTAATTGATTTAAAGACATGAAAATGAAGCTGAGAACAAACTATTGAATCGTTTCAAGCAGTGAAATGTTTGAAACCACAAAAACAAACAGATAAAGATTGAACCAATGACAAACTCTTCAACATGAAAACAGAGTCAAATAGACTGTGAAGCATGAACAAGTTAACCATATTGACAGATTTTCAACATCATAGGTATATTGGCATCCAAATAGTTTACTTGGTACAGCAGTGCAACAATAAATTTTGAAGCAAACAAGACATGGAAACACTTCATCACTTTAAAGTCTATAACGAAAAACCTTTTAAAAACAAAAGAAATGTAATGAACAAGCCATTTAGGCTGCCTGGAACGCCCATTAAGACGGACGGACAAAGGAGACACAAGATTTAAAACAGTAAATTACAAGCTGAAACTGCTTTCAAAGCGGGGCAGAGCTCCCTCTGATTTGAAGCAAGAACTTGGAAATGCCTCTAATCTACCAAATATTTTTTAACCCTTGTCTATGAAAGGAAGAATTTGATAAAATAATGATATAAAAATAATTTGATTAAGTTGAATTTTTGAAGTAATTTATTTGATTCCAAGGAAAGGGAATAGTTAGTTAAAGCCTCAGAAACACTGAAAATGTTCCATGAGCTTCAATGAATTACAGAATACAAATAAATTTCAAATAAACAAACAAAAGACAATTCAAGTAAATAACAGACCAGAATAGATAATTCTCTTGGCAAAAATTGATTTGTAGTTTGTAAAAGGAAATTCAAATAGCATGATTTGTTAAAAAATGTATTGAATATATCTGACCTGGAGACTATATTCTTTATTCACACCTTCTAAGTACATTACCTAGCTGGATACTTTATCCAATCTTAGAAAAGAGCTTGCCAGATTTTGTATTCTCAAACTATAAAAATTTGCCAAATATAAATCGATGATCTAAAAAGATGATTGCATTCATACCAACCCTGTGTGAGCTCAATCATCCTGAGCAAGCCGATGCAATGCGATGTCCTCAGAGTTTTTCCCATTAGCTGGTAGGCCTTCCTATTATTCAACACATTCAATTGCAATATCCCTTGTAAAACAATGCAGAACAATATGGGAAAGGACAATAAATTCTTTTTTAATCAGGAATATTGTCCTCTGCAAGAGCTTTTAACAAATTTTCATAGCAAGCAGTTGGAAGAAAAAGAACAGAACAAACCTAAACACAAAAGAAAAAGAACAACAAATATAAACAAACAAAAACTCGGAGGAAAAAGAACAGAACAAACATAAACACAGGAGGTATGGCCATGCCCAAAATAAACAGAAATAGAAAAGTGAGAATATGAGGAGGAGAAATCATATTTAACCTCTACAATTGATTTCAACATCGAGAATTATTAATTGCCTCTTTTAACCTTCCGCCTGATCTTCTCACATGTTCCATATGCTGTTCAAAACAATCATCTCTTTCAGCTTAAATGGCATAAAATCGGCAAACAATTAGCGTACAAACACCTGCTTATTGAAATAGTAAATGACATAAAACTTACCTTCCCCTGTTTCTCAATGTGGCTGCAGTGATCAAAAGCACTTTTCCTAATCTACTGCATCAAAGCTCACTATAAGAATGTCTTTGTGCAAATGTGTATACAGGCCTGGAATTTGATAGTCTATTTGACCGTTTTTTGCATTTTGGACCGTAGATTACAACCTATAAATTTATTAGACCGTATCATTTGACTTGCTATATTTTTATATAACCGTAAAATTGACACTTAAAATTATTATTAAACCGTAAAAATTTATTGTATATATATATATATATATATTTATGATAAAAATATAAATTAGTTTAGATTTGGAATATTTTTTTCTAATTTCACTTTATATTAATATATATAATTTATTATAAATATATTTATTAATTCAAAATTTGTTGAAAATAGAATATTTTCAAGATTAAATATAGTTTTTTCTAATTTTTTAAAGATTTTGACATTTTTACTAATAGTTATCATTGCTTTTTATTAATATATATGATTTATAATATTTATTATAAAAATTATATTAATTCAAAATCTTTTCAAAATAGAATATAATTGATTTTTAATTTTTTGAATATTTTAACAAGATTTATTTTCTACATAATTTAGAAACTTTAACATTAAATTTAAGATTTTTAGATTTATTTCTAATTATCAATATTTTCTAATTTTACATTTTTTTAATATATATAGAATATCCTTATGAATAATCAATAACTCAAATTTATTTTATAGCATTGTAATTTGTTTTTTCAACAACATTTTGTTTGTAGTGATTATTGGTGAGCAATGAGCATGTTGAAATTTTATTTTCCTTTTACAAATAATTATTCTCATCTTTGATTTTTTTCAACATAATACAACATTTAAGGATTAAGCATTTTTTTTTACAGGCGATTTACCGGCTTTGATTCCTTAAAGCATTTTTTTTACAGGCGATTCACCGGATTTGATTTTTTTCAAGATAATACAGTAGTTGTGTTTTATTGGTGAGCATGTTGAAATTTTAAATAATGAGTTGAATAAGGATTGGCTGCAAAACTCTTCAGTCCTTCTTATTATACATTAGATCGCAATATCTTGGCTTGATAAGCTTCTCCAACATTTGCAACATACTACAAATTAATGTAAATGAATTTGTATCCATATTTGATGTTACCGGTTGTAAAAGGGAGTTAAACTCTTTTGTTGATTCATTGCATTTGAGTTGTTAGGGTTTTAAGATGAAAGATGCATGGAAAGTTGTTAGAAAGTCAAAGTTGGGTTTGGATACATTAGATGCATTAATGAGAGTGTCTTTAAATGGACCTCAAGAAAATGATGTAAATTGGAATAAAGTATATCAAATATGAAAGAATACAAAGTCAAGAAGAGTTCTTGACCTTTGATAACATTTATTTTTGTTTATTTTCTATGTAATGCATCATTAATTTTTGCATCTCAATTTAAAAATAATAAAAGAAAATAGTTCTTTTCTTTCCAAAAGTTGTTTTTTGTGTTTAAATATATGCAAATCATATAATGAAGGTTTGTATCAAATTATTATATTTTTTATTGTTTATTTGGTATTTTTAAGAAGTATGATTCCTATAAAAAATATTTAATTAATTTATATGATACATAATATTTAAAAAAATCAAATTACTTGTGTTATTAAAAATAGAAATTTATAAAAAATATATATATATTTAATATGTATGATTAATAAAATCAATAATATTTTAATATAAATTAAATATTTTTTGACAGTTAATTTTTTTTTATAAAACGTAAAGTGACATGCATTTAAATGAACAAACCGTCACAAAATTTTCATATGACAGGTAGGGGTGGTTGTCAAATTCCAGGCTTGTTTCCTTTATAATTTACCATGTATTTTTGGCCCTTTACAAATCTATCATGCTTTTTTTGGTTGACATAACTTTATTCTTTAATTGCCTTTTTGAGTTTTGTGCAGATCCTATAATTCATCGAAGGAACACTTGCGTACTTATATTTTTTGTACAATCTTTAATTTGAAAGATGGGTTATGGTGTTAGCAATGGTGGTTGTCAGATCTCCTTGGGTTACCTGTTTTGCAGTGATAACCTGTACAAAATGCAGCACCTTCGAGCGATGACTCTGCAAGGCCTTCTAAACCTTAGGAAACCTTAGGAAGTTTGACCTGCAAAGACTTCAAAGCCTCGGGAAAATGGACCAGAACTTCCTGCAGGAGTGCAACTACATAGCACAAATACTAATAACTATTTTCGAGCAGGACAGAATGGTGGCAGGATCAGTCCTCAACAAAAGTCCAGCCTGCTTCTGGTGGTGGTTCGTCCCTTCACCCTTGCATATCTGTTTGTTGGCCCACCATGTAATCAAAGTGATGGCACATTGGATTTTGTGATTTATGTCAAATTTGTTTTAGACACGTAGGCCAAACTGAAGCTTTTCATAATTTGACTTATATATTTTATGTAGTTGAATTGGAAACCATTTATTTCTAAATCAGAAACTCATTTGGAAATTGTCATATTTGAATGTAGATCTTTGTTATATTATTGTAATTGAATACATCAACATTATTTTGATATGAAATTTAGTAATGGTCCTTGTTGAATAATTTTAATTGAATGTAACATACTTAAAATTTAAATCCACATTTACATGTGTACACATACACATTGGGTCCTATGCTTAGTTCAGATTATTTTTTTTGTAAAAAACATTGTAAGTTTGGTTTCTAAATACACATTTAATTGACAGGATTTCACATTGATACAATAGGGACACATTTAAGTTATAAAATACTTATCTTTACTTCAAGGCTTGAAAGGACTTTGTGCAAATCTTATCCTAAAGAGGTCACTCTTCCCCTCCATCTCTCCCTCTTTCTATCCCTATCCCTTCCTCTCTTTATTGCAACCATAACATGATCCTATTGGTAATGGAGCCCAATTATCTTCCTCATTCAGAGGTTTTGTTTTAGTCATGTTTGGATCGCTATAAAAACACACATAGTTGATATCTCTCTCTCTCTCTCTCTCTCTCTCTCTCTCTCTCTCTCTCTCTCTCTCTCTCTCTCTCTCTCTCTCTTCCCATATATCTCTAGCTCTCCCTCTCTCTATCTCCCTATTTTTGTCTCCCTCTCTATTTATCTTTGATTCTCTCCATTTTTCATTCTCTCCCTCTCCTCTCTCTACATCTCCTTATATCTCTATCTCTATATTCAGTCTATCTCAACATCTATATCACTCTATATCTCCCTGTCCCACTTCCTCTATATATCTCTATCTCTCCCTCTCTATCTCTTTGAGCTCTCTCCCTCTCCTTCTCTATGTATTTCTCTCCCTCTTTCCCCCCTCTTCTTTTTCTCCCTCTTCTACCTATCTCTCCCCCTCTCCTCTTCTCTCTCTTCATCCTCAACCTCTCTTTACCTCTCTCCCCCTCTTCTCTATCTCTCCCTCTACTTATCTCTCTCCCTTTCTCTCCCCCCCCCCTCTCTCTCTCTATCTCCCCCCTCTCTATCTCTCCCCATCTCTCCCTCCCTATCTCCCTATATATATCTCTATCTCTATCTCTATCTCTATCTCTCTCCCCTTTCTTTTCCCATATGTCTTCATCTCTCTCTTTCTCTTCCCATATATTTGTATCTCTCCCTACTCTCTCCATCTCTATTTATCTATCTCTAATTCTCTCAGTTATATCTCCTTCTCCTTCTCCCTCTCCCTCTCCCTCTCCCTCTCCCTCTCCCTCTCTATCTATTTGTCTCCCTCTTCCTCTCTCACTCTATCTTCATCTCCACCTCTATTTCCTCCCCCTTTATCTCTAGACATGTCTCCCTCTCTCTATCCATCCATCCATGTCTCCCTTTATCTATTTTCCTAATTGTTCGGCGTACCCCATTGCTCACCTAAAGTGCAATTGCTAGTTTACGCCCAATTTACGCCGAAGGTGTATCCAATCTGAAGTAGACCAAGCTAATTTGCTCCATCGACGGCTCTGTCACGTCCGGAGACGATTGAATTGAGTTTGACCGTTAGTTTTACTTGCCCGTGAATGCCCGCCAATTAATTCTACCGTCCTTGCAATGAAAGTTTCGCACGCATCGTAGCCACCGATTCTTCAAATCTTTTTTCAAGCGCATTGTCACTATCAGCTGATGAAAGTGAAAAGATAACATTTACATTTACTCTCCTGCAAGTTGGTATGTCATATGCTATAGGCGATAAGATAACATTTACATCTACTCTCCTGCACGTTGGTACGTCATATGCTACAGGCGATAAGATAACATTTACATTTACTCTCCTGCAAGTTTCGCACACATCATAGCCACCAATTCTTCAAATCTTTTTTCAAGCGCATTGTCACTCTCAGCTGATGAAAGTGACAAGATAACATTTACATTTACTCTCTTACAGGTTGGTACGTCATATGCTACAGGCGATAAGAAATGCAAGTTGGTTGTTGATTTATGAGCACCTCTGTAGAAATTAGGTGATAAGATGCTCAAGTTTTCTCATGATTTAATACGTACTATGGTTTTTGGATCTCAACACACTGTTTCGAGGCAAAAAGAGAGATCAAGCATGGTTGCAAATGGCAAAGATGGGAGCAGGAGGAGTAATCTGTTGGCGAGCTGTTGGGTGTAGCTCGTACCTGCACTATTTCTTTTTGCCCTATTAATGTTCATCCTTTTTGTTGCAGGCCTGGTGGAGGAATATGTTCCCATTCTGTGCACTTTCATTGCTCAGGAAGTGTGGGAGATTCGCTTTCCAAGCTGTATAAGACACCACATTCAACATGATGGTAATAGAACGATAAGGTTTATACTTTTGTTGAGTTTTAGTTTTGATTTGGGTCTGAGATGTTATATGTGAAAGCAAGTTTGAATTAGTTATGGGATATGGTGTGAGATGAGTGTAGGTAGACCAAGCTAATTTGTTCAATCAACTCTGTCACTTTGGTGACAATTGAATTGATTTTGACTGTTAGTTTTTACGTTACCCGTGAAAATCCCTGATGATTTTGACGGTTACTTTTTGCTTTGTCGGTTAAATAGCGGAGCTGATATCTCTCCCGGAAAAACATTAATTTTCACACGTCTATATTTTTTTGCTGCTTTCCCCGCCGCAACCGTTCTCTTTATCTGCTGTGATTAAACGAATCTTAGCCGTTCATCATTTTTCGCCATTTTTTTGGCCGTTTATCTCCATTTTTTGCCGCTATTTGTTTTCGCTCCTTCGAACTCTTCCTCGCTGGTATTGCTCTTTCACTTCTTCAATTTGGCGAGTTGTAGCCAGAAAATCAGGTTTCCATGAGGGTTTTAGAGTATGTTTATTAAAATGAAAATTACGACCAAAATTCTAATGATGAGCACATTTAGATATTAATCTCACTTTAATAATAAATTGTAATATATTATTTTATTTTGAATTTTACATTGTTATTTAAAATTAAAATTAAATATAAAGAAATTTTAATATTTATTAATCAATATATTTAAATTAAAATTAAATATTAATATATTATGTATTGTGATGATTTATAATATATATTTAGAAAATATATTATATTATTTATAGTTATTAATAGTGTATATATTATTTGCATTATAGTTATATTTTATTAATAATTAATAATTATATATATTTAAGCAATTCAAAATCATAATATCAATATGTATAATAACATATGTTATGTTATAATATATATTTTATATACTACAAAATAAATTATAAATAAAATAATTATACTTATTATTATTATATTATGTTTTTTAATAAAACTATTAAATACATATATGAAATGATTATAATTAATAATTGACAATTACTATAGTACAAAAAATTAATGTATAATATAGATTGTATATAATACAAATTAAAGTATATTTAATATAATTATACTCTTCTCTCCCTCTCTTTATCTCCACCATCTCTCTCCCTCTCTCTATCTCCTCCCTCCCTATCTCTCCCTTTCTCTCTCCCTCCCGCTCTATCCCCTATCTCTTTATCTCTTACCTTGTTCTCCCTTTCTCTTCCCATACATCTCTATCTCTCTCTTTCTCTTCCCATATATCTCTATCTCTCCCTCTCTTTATCTCCCTCTCTATTTATTTTTCTCTGAATCTCTCTATTTGTCTCTCTCCCTCTCCTCCTCTCTCTATATCTCCTATGTCTCTATCTTTGTATCAGTCTATCTCACCATCTATATCTCTTTGTATCTCCCTCTCCCTCTTCCTCTATATATCTCTATATCTCCCTCTCTATCTCTTTGAGCTATCTCTCCCTCACCCTCATCTTCTTCTCTCTCCCTCTATGTATTTCTCTCCCCCCCTCTTCTTTTTTTCCCTCTTCTACCTATCTCTCTCCCTCTCTCCTCTTCTCTTTCTTCGTCCTCAACCTATCTCTCTCCCTCTCTCCCCCTTTTCTCTATATCTCCCTCTACTTATCTCTCTCCCTTTCTCTCCCTCCCTCCCTCTCTCTATCTCCCCCCTCTCTATCTCTCCACATCTCTTCCTCCCTCACTCCCTCCCTATCCCCCTATATATATCTTTGTCTCTACCTCTCTCTCCCTTTCTCTTCCCATATGCCTTTATCTTCTCTTTCTCTTCCCATATATCTCTATCTCTCCCTACTCTCTCCCTCTCTCCATCTCTATTTATCTATCTCTAATTCTCTTTGTTATATCTCTCTATCTCTTCTTCTCCCTCTCCCTCTCCCTCTCCCTCTCCCTCTCTATCTATTTGTCTCCCTCTTCCCCTCTCACTCTGTCTTCATCTCTACCTCTATTTTCCTCCCCCCTTTATCTCTAGACATGTCCCCCTCTCTCCATCCATCCATCTCTCTATCCATCCATCCATGTCTCCCTTTATCTATTTTTCTAATTGTTCAGTGTACCCCATTGCACACCTAAAGTGCAATTGCTAGTTTAAGATTTTTTAGGGACCTTCAGCACCCAAACCTTGCCCTTCTCATTAACAATGAAGGAGGCCTCCTATTAAAAATATATATTCTTTTGAATTATAACTTTGATGTTGGGGAATAAATTTTTTAATCTTATACAATTCATTTTAGCTTTCTAATCACCATATAATATTATATTTATTAGATTGATCCTATAAATACTGTACTTATTGGTAATTTGATATTGGTTACATCAGGTAATAAGGTTTGCTCCAAGAAAATATATCAAAATAAATATGAAAATGTTCTTTTCGATTGTGAAGAAGACATGTATGAACTCTCCATTATTTTCTTGTTGAGCTGCTATTATATTTTAAACTATGTAAAATTATTATCTTTTTCTCTTATGAATTAAATTTAGCTTTTAGCTTTTGACACACAACATATATTAAGATTCAAAAAACAAAAGTATGTTGGAGAAAAATATGTCTGGAATTGTAAAGTTGATTAAAAACCTATTCAATCTTTTATAGGCATCTTTGTTTTAGAAAATGATTTATTTGAAATATCATGAAATTGTTGAAAAAAAGAGATTATATAAAAGAGATATATAACTAGCAAATATATAACCTATATATAAAATACGCCGAGATGTATCTCGAGGCGTTGAATTTTTTCAACTTTAATTTTTATTAAAGTTGAATGATGAAAAAATTAAATGCCTCGAGATACATCTCGGTGTATTTTATATATAGGTTATATATTTGCTAGTAGCAACCGCGGCGTGCGTAACACATTGAATAAATTAATAAATTTAGGGTTATGATTAGAGTTAGCATTTAGGATTAGGGTTTATATCATGGTTAGGGTTAGCATTAGGGTTAGGGTTTATGGTCATAGTTAGTGTGAGAATTATGTTAGGGTTAGGGGTAGAATTATGGTTAGGGTTAGGGTTTGGATTATAATTATAACAGGTTTCAGGTTAGGAATAAGGCTTTGGTTAGTGTTAAGGGTAGGGTTGGAATTACTATTAAGGTTTGGATTGGAATTATAATTAGGGGTAGGGTAAGGATTTATATTTGGTCAAGGCTATGGTTTGGGTTAGGGTTAAGGTCAAGGTTAGGATTAAGGGTAAGATTAGCATTAGGGTTAGGATTTAGTTTACGATTACGATTATGGTGAGGGTTAGTGTTTAGACTTATGATTAGGGTTATAGTTAGCATTAGGGTTTAGTGTTATACATTGAATAAATTAATATAATTAGGGTTATGATTAGGGTTAAAATTTAGGGTTACGATTTATATCACAATTAGGGTTAGCATTAGGGTTAAATTTTATATCATGGTTAGGGTTAGCATTAGATTTAGGGTTAACCATTTAGGATTAGGGTTTAGCATTTAGGTTTATAACTATGGTTAGGGTTAGGGTTTAGGCTTATGGTTAGGGTTATAGTTACAGTTAGGGTTTAGTGTTAAGGTAAGTGTTAGCAGTAGGTTTCTCCTAGAACCTAAACCCTAACCTTAATTGAATCCTAACCAGAACCTAACCTTAACCCTAACCCTAATTGAACTTGATATAAAACTTTATTCTAGAACCATAACCCTAATGCTAAGTGAACACTAAACCTAACCCCAATTAAACCCTACCCCTAACCTAATCTTAACCATAACTCTAACAATCATCCTAGAACTGTAATCTTAAACTAACCTTAATCCTAATCCTAACAGTAACCCCAAGATTTATCCTAGAGTTCTAACCCTGACCCCAATTGAATCTTAACCATAACCATGACCCTAAATCTATTTGAACCTAAACCCAAACCCTAACCCTAACATTAACCCCAATCCTGACCCTAACACTAACCCCAATCTAAACCCTAACCCTAATGTTGACCCCAATCCAAACTTTAACCCTAACCCTAACCCTAAAACGTAACCCTAATGTTAAACCTTAACCCTAAAGTTAACCCCAATCTAAACCATAACCCTACTATTAACCCCAATCTTAACCCTAACAATAACCCTAAATGAACACTTATCCTAATTGAACCTAACCCTAATTTAGCCCTAACCCTGACCCCAATTGAACCCTAACCATAATTAAACTCTAGCCCTAATTGAACTCACCCTAATTAAACTCTAGCCCTCATTGAAACCCAACCCTAACCTAAACCCTATATTTTCCTAACCCTAGTTGAGTCCTAACCCTAACCCCAACTCTAATCATAACCTTTACCCCAACCTATATCATGTAACCCTAATGTTAAGCCTAACCCTAATTGAACCATAGCTTAACTCTAACCATAATTAAACTCTAATCAAGAACCCTAACCCTCACCTTAACCCTAACCAAGCTAATTGAACGATAACCCTAATTAAACTCTAGCCTTAATTGAACCCCAACGCTAACCCAAACTCTATTTGTTCCTAACCCTAGTTGATTCCTAACCCTAACCCTCACCTTAACCCTAACCCTCACCCTAACCCTCACTTTAACCCTAACCAGGCTAATTGAACCATAACCCTAATTAAACTCTAGCCCTAATTGAACCCCAACGCTAACCCAAACTCTATTTGTTCCTAACCCTAGTTGATTCCTAACCCTAACCCCAATCCTAACCATAAATTTTACCCCAAGCTATCTTGTATAACCCTAATGTTAACCCTAACCCTAATTGAAACTTAACTTAACCCTAACCATAATTAAACTCTAATCAAGAACCATATCCCTATCATAACCCTATCCCTAATTGAACCATAACCTTAATTAAACTTTAGCCCTGATTGAACCCCAACTCTAATACAAACCCTATTTGTTCCTAACCCTCACTTTAATAACCCTAACTCCAATTGAACCATAACCCTCACCTTAACCCTAACCCTAATTGAACCATAATCCTTATTAAACTCTAGCCTTAATTGAACTCCAAACCTAACCCAAACTCTATTTTCTCCTAACCCTAGTCGAGTCCTAACCATAACCTTTACCCTGAGCTATATCATATAGCCCTAAAGTTAATCCTAACCCTAATTAAAACTTAACTTAACCCTAACCATAATTAAACTCTAGTCAAGAACCCTAACCCTATCATAACCCTATCTCTAATTGAACCCTAACCTTAATTAAACTCTAGCCTTGATTGAACCCTAACTCTAACCCAAACCCTATTTGTTCTTAACCCTCACCTTAACCCTATCCCTAATTGAACCATAATCCTTATTAAACTCTATCCCTAATTTAACCCCAACTCTAACCCTAATTTAACCCTAACCTAATCATAATTGAACCCTAACCCTAATCATAACCCTAATTAAAATAATTACAGTTGAACCCTAACCATAACCCTAAGTGAACACTAACCCTAATCAAACCTTAACCCTAATTAAACCCTAACCCTCACCTTAACCCTAACCCTAATTGAACCATAACCCTAATTAAACTCTAGCTCTAATTGAACCCAAATCCTAACCCAAACTCTATTTGTTCCTAACCCTTGTTGAGTTCTAATGTTAACCCTAATATGAACCCTAACCATAACCATAATTAAACTCTAATAAAAAACCCTAACCCTATCATAACCCTATTCCTAATTGAACCCTAACCTTAATTAAACTCTAGCCCTGATTGAACCCCAACTCTAACCCAAACCCTAATTGTTCCTAACCCTAACAATAACCTTTACCCCAAGTTATATCATATAACCCTAATGTTAACCCTAACCCTAATTGAACCCAAACCTAACCCTAACCACAATTAAACCCTAGTCAAGACCCTAACCCTAATGTAACCATAACCCTAATCAAACCCTTTTGAAGCCTAATCCTAATTGATCCCTAACCCTAACCTTATTCCTAATTTAATCTTAATCCTAATTCATCTCTAACCCCAACCCTAACCCTATCTTTTATTGAACATTAACCCCTAATTATAACCCTGATCTAAATCGAATCACCCTAACCCTAACTTCAAACTTTATCTTAGAATTCTAATTAAACCATAACCTTAATTTTATGATAAAATTTAGTGTGCACTAATTTGTAAAATATAAGTATGGTCGTGTTAATATATTAATTTGAAAACTTATTTTTGTGTAATAATAAATTTATTATATTTTCTTTGTATTTAAATTTATAATTTTAAATTTATTTTAGAAATGCACTTATTATGGGAAGCTTTTATATTAGATTGTATATCTAAGTTGTATTTTTGTAAAATAGTTTCTTCAATAAAGTCTTAAATTTAAAATATTTCTCTACAGATATACATTATTTTTTAAAATAGAATATGGATGATTTTTTCTTTAACAATATTTAGAGACAACTAAAAAACAGTTTAAAAGATAGATTCTAAAATTGATATGTTAGTACTCTTCTTATATTTGATCACCATAATTTAAGATATTTTTTTAGGTTGATTTTATATTGTGCAAAAAATTTAAAGTATATTAATGTGTGGTCTATATATATATTACTTGAAAGCATATATCAATTAAAAAATTATACAATATGATTATATTATTTAAATTGTTCTTTAAGAAATAAATTGATAAATTGATCTTTAAGATATGTCTAATGAAAATTTAGAAAGAATTGTATTATTTCAATATAGCTTTTTCTTCTTTTACAATATTTAGAAACACCTAAAAGCAGTTTAAAAGACAGATTCTAAAATTGATATGTTAGTACTCTCCTTATATTTGATTACCATAATTTAAGATTTTTTTTTAGGCTGATTTTATATCGTGCAAAAACTTTAAAGTATATTGATGTGTGGTCTATATATATATTCATTACTTATTTGAAAGTATATATCAATTAAAAAATATATAGAATATAATTATATTATTTAAATTGATCTTTAAGAAATAAATTGATAAATTGATCTTTAAGATATGTCTAATGAAAAATTTAGAAAGATTTGTATTATTTCAATATAGCTTTTTCTAAATTTAGAAAGATTTTTTCTATTATTTTAATATAGCTTTTCTCATCTTGGAAAATGACTGACAGTAAAATAGAAAATGGATGATTTTTACTTTAACAATATTTAGAGACAACTAAAAAGCAGTTTAAAAGACATTCTAAAATTGATATGTTAGTACTCTTCTTATATTTGATCACCATAATTTAAAATTGTTTTTTTAGGTTGATTTTATATTGTACAAAAACTTTAAAATATATTGATGTGTGGTCTATATATATATATATATATATTCATTACTTATTTGAAAGTATATATCAATTAAAAAAATTATAAAATATTATTATATTATTTAAATTGATCTTTAAGAAATAAATTAATAAATCGATCTTTAAGATATGTCTAATGAAAAATTTAGAAAGATTTGTATTATTTCAATATAGCTTTTTCTAAATTTAGAAAGATTTAAAAAGATTTTTTCTATTATTTTAATATATAGCTTTTCTCAAACGAAGAAAAAGAAAATTCAATTTTTTTGTCTTTTTTGCTCCGACTATTCAGGCGACTGGCGTTCGTTATACACAAAACTTCCAGCGAAAGGTCTTTTTCTTCCTATAGAAGACGATCTTCAACTGTATGTAATATGTACACGAACATGGGTATAATAGAAAATTTTGAATACCCAATTTGTTCAATAACAAAGAGACATAGATCAAATCTATCTTTTCATATTATTGTTTCTCTGCAGTATTCCCTCCATTATTACCATTTTTCAATACCCGCTGGACTGTAGATCGATGTTGTTATGGCTCCAACTCTTGGTCATCTGTCTGGAATGCTTTGAACTTGAGGCTGCTTCTTTGAATCTTGGCATGTTTCTAAGCACGACGACTACATACCACCAAATACAAGTACACAGAACGGCCATGAACTTATTGGAAAAAACTAGGCATAGCATGACAACAATCAAAGGAGAAAACCCGATGGCCACATCGTATCCTCCTTCGACCGTGGGTAGAGAGTAATCAAATCGTATACTTCTCTAGAAGATCCCTGCCCTTGGATAAATCTGCAACCACAGAGACACAAGATTACCTACAACAACAGGCTCATTTTGAATGCTTCCTTACAGCTTTGCCGACATGAATTTTGCAACCCCTACATTGCACTTCTCTGCACCACTCATGCTCGTTTAGGATTAAAGAAAATTGATTAGAAAAGAGATTATTTGTAAATCTTAAAATGGTTTCAGATTCAAAATTTATGTACGCATTTAAAAATAAGACAGTTGCTTACGAGATTTCTCGATCTAACAGTGGCACAGTAGTTGTTATTTTTCGTTGATTATATTGGAAAGCGTTTGTTTTTCCTATTTATCACGCCTCTGTTTATGGTCAGTCGCGAAGCATATTTTTAGCAAAAATTCCATGAAGATTCACAATTAATGAGATCAATCAGATTAATCAACGTACAATCTAAATATATACTGACATTCAAAAAAATGTACGAAAATTTTCTTTACCAAGTCTAAAAAGGGAAGCTAAACACAGGGCACTGCACATTAATCTTATTACTCCAAATAACTAAACATAAAATTTGAATCCAGCCATTAGAGAACTAAGCAGGGCGCTCGAGAAGAGCACCTTCTCCTTTAGATGACGACCCATTAATTAGAGCTATGGAGATAACCAATTCGAATGACTATTTACTTCATAGAAAGATGTCGATGATCACAAACTATACAGAAAACAGTTGCATGCAAAACAAACAACATTAAACATGCTCATAAGATCTGGCAAATTCGCTACAAATGTTCTTCAAGAGAATGATTAGGTTACCGATAGACTTGAAAAACCCATGTTAGCTTATAGATTGCCTTCGTGAGAGCAACCCAAGGAGACGGAGGATGAAGCCCACCGCTCTTCTTTTAAAGAGAAAATGCAACTATTTAGCTACTATCAGTTTCACTATTTATTTTTGTAACCATCACCACGCCAATGCTATTTCTTTCTCTAACCACAACTGGGAGAATACGAAATGGCAGTAGCAGCCGTGTTGAGTGGTGGTGCCACATAGGAGAATACGAAAGGTTTCTTTTTTCTTACACTGTTACTTCTGCTGGCCTCCTATAGAGGTTGCTGCCACTGTAGGGTTACGCCTCTTGGCGTAAATATAATTGTTTATATTATATATTTAATTGACAAAGAATTATAAATTTTAATAATTTTCTAGAAGAAGAAGAATTTTTTATAAATTTGGCTTTAATCAGGTCATATAATAATTAAATTGAAATTAACAATCATATATCTAATGTTGAGATTAACACTCACTATTTGATATTATTTTAGATTCTTACAATCAACTCTCTAACAATTTGTCAGCATGCTTATTCATTTATTCTAACACTTCTTCTTATTGAAGAAATGAATTTTTTAGGATATTAAATAAATTTAAATGAATAGCAACAAAAAACCATACATTGAAATCTTCATTTTTATCAATTTTTCTTCCATTCACCATTGAGAAATCTTGTAGGCACCAAACTCCACCAAGTTGTCTTGTACCCTTTGTAAATGTATAATTTACGAGTTCCTAGTCTAATGAATTCCCAAATCCTCAAATTTTCCAAACTCTCAAATTCTGAATTTTTCAATCTATTTGACAACAATCCATATTGATCCATACCTTCACAGATTTCCTCTTTGATCTCAATTTTTTTTTTCATCAAAATCAACTCTTTATCCTTCTCTACAACAAACTCTATCTATTCTAATCTACTAGTATCCTACAAAGATCAGCTCTTAAAATTCTTTCATCTTTCTAAAAACTCTCATAAAGAAGTTAAGCCTACTGAAAAAATTAATAAAACAAATAAAAAACAAAACTGACTATTATATATTCAATTAAAGAAGATTATATGATTCATAAAAAATAATACATGGTCTTGTCACCGGTTTCTCATCATTTCTATGGCTCGCCACTCGTGACACTCATTTAAGGTGATGGATTGGTTTTTCTAGGCTTTTATGCACTGGTATATTGCCATTTTTCATTTGGCTCATTCGTGGTAAGTACTTGTGCTTGGTATGGGTCATTCTTCTAGTTTCGACCAAGGAATTGGAGATGGGTGAAATGGTTACTCCTATCCAATTGAGGAGCTCAAAGAGGCAAATGGAATTTCTTGGTCCGGTTACTTCTTTTCGTTTAAGTCAGATAATTTGCCACTCGGATTATCTCGCTTTTGCAACAGTAAAGTGTGTGGCTAATATGGGTTTCATGGCGGAGGTGGAAGGCTATTGACTGATTCTTGTATTTCCTCCCACGTTCTGGCCAAAATATTGGATGTGGGAGTTTCTAAGGCGAATGCTAGGTGATTATGAAGCAACTCTTACGGTTGGATTTGCTGGTGGGTTTAGAGAAAACATTGGCTGCGACTTTGTTGGGCAAAGGGATCCCTCACCCTCGTGATCTCGTGCTACTGGAGGACCTAGATGCCCTGGTAAAGTTTTATCCCTTCTTGATTTAAGTGGTATGGCGCTAGTGGAGCATCTAGGCTGGCTTCTATGGGGGATGAATTTCTGAAGAAGAAATTTTGTTTGGTTGCTGTCTGATTTGGCTTGGAAACACGAGTTTCGAGTGTTTTCCCAGAAGAATGTTTGGTAACTATGGCGTCGGGCCTTTGTTTTGTGGAGTTTTTGGCTTCGGTTGTTGTCTAGGTTTGGGTCCTTATATGTCTATAAGTTTCTATTTTATAGTTTAATGGGTAATGGTATGTAGGTGTCTTATGTCTGGTGGTAGGCTGGTCTCGACCCAGTGAGGTCTATATGGTGTATGGATAAGTATTGCAGTAATGTTGCTCTATGTTGCCCATAGTCAAGGGCTTGGACTCTATAATCCTTTTTTGAAAAAAAATATAAATCTTATCTTACCTATAAATAAAAAAAAGTCATTCAAAATAGAAAAATCAATTTTAAAGTCATTCAAAATAGAAAAATCAATTTTAAAGTCATTCAAAATAGAAAAAAACAATTTTATAAATGATTGTTCATAAGACAAATCAATATATAAAATATTTTAATTATAATTAAAAAAATTATTATTATTTGACAAACCAATCAAAATAAATTATATCCTTCAAATATTACACAACTTTTTTAACCTACCTATTCAAAAAAATCAAAATCTATTTCTCAAAAAATTACAACCCTATTGTTAATTTGGCCATACAAATAATCTTGATTTTACTCTTTTTACTTTTGACTATAGAACAAACAACTCAGAAAAATCAAAATTAATGTGGGATAAAATGAGAAGGAAATTAAACACTTTTCTGAAAGGAAGCAAATTGACATGTAACCAAATGGGTAAATGGTTGTTTGAAATTCAAATTTAGCGAAAAAGCTTAGACCAGTTGGTAAATGGCCGTTTGAAATTCAAAGCTTAGAGTGGCCGGTAAATGGTCGTTTTAGATTCAAACTTGTGAACTATAACAAGTTTATGAGCATGATATTTTCATGGAGTGGGTGCTTATGAAGATTTGAAAGATTAAGTTGTTTTACCCAGCCTGCGTACATTGTTGACGTTTAACACAACATTTGGAGGGTCCACGTTTAAATTCCCTGAGAAGAGGTGTCAATTGGAGATTGAGGTTTTGAAGATGCTCGTGTTTGCAAGAAATGGCAAAGACATTGTAGAGAGTACAAATAGCAGAGACTCTTGCCAATGAAGAAGATGACACTTTAGGTGAATTGCCTCCTATTTGCGGGTATGTGACTTGTTCTTTTAGATAATTTTTGTTGAAAATCAAATGTATTAATTAACTATAAAATTTTATGTGTAAAAGATTTGAGTAGGAATTTGAATGTTTAATTATAATTCTTTTGGAATCGTTGTGATATGTTTAACTATTGCAATTAATCTATAGTAATATGATTTATTCTACATTTACACAACTGGTTAATCTGTTAGATATATCGCCTATAATAGCTATACTCCAACTAACAAATTATGCCATAAAAGAGCTAAAATTAAAACATAATCCTCATGTTATTGATATCTTAACTCCTATATGGTTTCTTAGAGATCAACAACAACTTGGGAAGATATTGCTTGAACTTTCAAAGTTGGTATCTAGTTGGGAGGTCCGTAAATTTTGGGTTTTGTTTCTTAGGTTGCCATTGACAGGGAGTAGGGTATGTAAGATCTTACTCTAATTTTTTTCTTTGATTTTGTTTATTTGTTTGGGAGGGAAAACTTGATACATTTTTTCCCTAGCCTAATGACAAGAAAGGTATATGAAATCATAACTACAAGCATTTCTTTAGTTTGTTGAATTTTATGGTGAAGTTATGGAACATTCTTAAGATTTGTAAATATGGCAATATTCTTGAAAGTAACAATCTCCTAGTATCTCTATTGGAGTTATATTTTTCCACGATAGGGATTTAAACCCAGATCTTTTTTAAATTTCTCCATTTCCCTGACAGCCAAACCCCTTGGATTACCATTTTTATTTTCTTTTTCACTTATGATGATTAAGTATACCAATGGCCTTACATGCACACACCTTTCTATGAAAAATGCTCTAATAAAATGCACACATCTTTCTCATCAACATGGTTTCCTTTAATAAATCTTGTTTACAAGCATATAATTCCCAATCCCTAAGAGAATTCAAATTGGTCAAAATACTTTATTTCAAAATTCTACCTTGCTACATCCTTTTCATTCTTTAATTGTACATTAATATACATACAATCAAGTCAATTGTATGTATTTTTTAAAGCTCGAAAGTCATCATTCTAAGGTCACATTGCACATAGGAGCAAAAATAAATTTATTTATGTATATGTTCATTGGTCCAATTTTTTGAAATCATATATTTTTGTAATGGTGAAAATTATATACCTTGTTTTGAATTAATTTGATTTGTTTATTTCTTATGTAAGGATAAGTGTAAGTCATGAAATTTTTACTAATAACTAGCATGTAATCAAATTCTTACTTGATGCAATATGCATTCTTTCCGATTATTAGTTTTGATCATTAAATTTTTTCATTCTTCCAAATTTAAATCCATGATTTGTAAGATTGATCCAAATAAACTGTGTACTTTGTAGACATGAATATATGATTTGTAAATTAACTCAAGTGAATTATGTACTTTGTGGACATGAGTATAGAATGTGTAAATTTCAAATTCAAATTTAAGCTCAACATAATCCTTCTCACTACTTCAACATTTATGTGTTTTGTAGACATGAGTATAGAATGGTTAATTATAATCCTTTAAATTTTCCATGATCTTTACCATGCCATTCTTGCTTCATTTGTTGTCTATGTACCTCTCTTTTTCTTTTTCACTCTTTTAATATTGCCTCTCTTTGTTCTCTATTTATCTTTGCATTT
>VDFB02091792.1:0-16660 GCA_007258455.2 Sequoia sempervirens | reverse complement strand
CTCTCAATGTTGAGGGCCCTAGGGATAAGCTCGTCATGAGAAGTGACACATTGCATCTTTAACTAAAAGGATAAATCCGTATTGACATTAGCAATGATGATTCTGACTTGTTGCTCCTTAGGAATGAGTCACTTGCTCTTATTAGCTTGCTACCTCCATCGTTGTAGGAAGTTTGCGATCAAATTCTGTATACGTCTAAAAATGGTCATGATTAAGCTTGTTAATTAATTAAATATTATTTATTTAATTAATTCCTCTAAAGTCATCTACATATAAATAAATATAAATTATTTATTTATATCGTTCATTTTCTAATTCTTCTACCTTAATTAAATAAATAATTTTATTTAATTATTAAAATTTCCACCTTCCACTTAATTAAAATAAATAAATTTTCATAATTTATTTATATTTGATTATCATATCATTCTAAAGTTTGAATATTTTGAATATTCAAATAATGGAATATCTCCTTCATCCCACCTTCCACCTTCCGCTTAATTAAATTAAATAAATTTTCATAATTTATTTATATTTGATTATCATATTATTCTAAAGTTTGAATATTTTGAATATTTAAATAATGGAATATTCTTTTCATCCACAAATTAAAATATTAAATATTTAATTAAATATTTTCCATCTCACCCTAATTCATTTCTAAAACATAATTAAATATGATTTATTTAATTATGTGAGTTTCCATTTTCGTCTTCACTTACAAATTAAATAAATTTAATTTGCTTATTTCTAACTCATGCTAATCTCATCCTTCGAAATGGAAATTTCCCTTCAGATCTCAATGACGAAAATTGAAGGAAAAGAGAAACCTTCCATCTCCCTCTCCACTTTTGAAAATCTCCCACCGTCCGTTCGAACAAGCTTAATCCGAGTCGTTAATCGAATTAGCCAATCGAATCCATTCGAAAAATCTATAAATGTTGGTGCAAATCCAAGCTTTGGTTACTTACGCACAAACGTACATGCAATCATCTTATGCATTCACATCATTTTTAGCATCACAGCCATACTCTCATCTTAGCATAGTCTTGCACTTAACATAATATGCATTTTTATTTAAATCTCGTTCTTTAGCTGTCCTTTTGTTGAAGCTTGATCTGCTGATCTAAGAGCCATTGGAAACAACAAAACACTGGAGTTAGAGGAAGAAAGATGATTTCGGGGAAGCTGCTGTCACGGTTTGCTTATTCTGTTTCTTTTTTAGCTTTCTTGATTTAATGTTTTATTAATATGTGTTTGAATTTGTTTATACATTGATACATTTTTCACACACACATAAAATGGTGCCCACCGTGGGGCTCAAACCCACGAATTTAACATTATCTACAAGTTTGTTTTGACAGTTTCCACGTTTTGGAGTCGATTTTCGGAAAAAATTTAGTGTTTAGGCGCATTCGAAATTTTTTGCGGTGCATACAGGGTTTTAACTCTTTTGTTTTGCAGGATTCTAGAGCGCATATAATAACTATTTAGGCGCATATCGTGACTGTTTAGGCGCATATAGTGACTGTTTAGGCACATATCGTGACTGTTTAGGCACATATAGTGACTGTTTAGGTGCATACAGTGACTGTTTAGGCGCATACAGTAACTTTCCTTTGTCATATATAGTAACTATTTTAAGAGCATATAGAATTTTTTTTGCGGCACATATACCTTTTGTTCCGGCGCATATATCTTATGGTGCATATAGCTTATGTTTGGGCGCATATGGATTGTAACAAAAACATAGAATTCTGAGATTGACGCCTTTCGTAGACATAATTCTTTTTCTTTTTCTGAATTTTAAAATGAAGCAATCCTAGGATAGCCACATCTAGATAAAATGAAGCAATCTAGGATAGTCACCAAACAATGATCTTGCAGTTAAAATTGAACAAACTTGTTTTTGGTGAAGCAATATCTTCACTTAGATTAGATCATTTTGATTTGGAATTTAAAAAGAACATCTGCTTGCTTTGAATGTGGCAATAGGTCTATGCTCTCCCCTTAACTGGGTGATCAGAATACCAGACTTTCCTTTTTAGTTTTCATGCAATTTTACTGCTTTAATTACATCCTTTAGAGAGCCTGCCGTAGTGGGAAAAAGTACTCACCCTACGGGAATGACTCAAGTGGGTTCAAGCCAAAAGCTAGGCTATTCCGCCCCACTATAAAATTTAAAGCAAATCTGGGGAAACCCTCTTTTGCCGGTAGTGTGCAAGATAACCATCCCCAAAACCTTTGTTCTAAAGGTTGGGAGGTCTCCTGAGGGAGTTTATTATTGCCGCACCAAATGGAAATCCTTACTACGAACCTAAAGTAGTGGCCAGTCGAAGTCAGTTTCTGAATATTCTAATAATCACAGTGCAAGGGGAGGGAAGAATCTTCCCCCAAGACACTCACCATATAACTGCCAAGGACCGTTTGCTTAGGGGATCTGGTATCCACTTTCGTAACTCTGAGTATGCGCCTAGAAAAGACAAAAACACGGGCGCCCCTTTAGGGGTGACACGGCTGTGTGAGTCGACGTAGTTCTAAGATGTGGGTAGTTGATTACTAGAATGACCTACTTGAACATTTAAGAGTGAGTCTGTCTGAATTGTCTTTCATGTGCAAAACCTGTGAAAACATTTGTTGAAAACATTTTCTTGATCAAACACTTCATGTTAGTATAGGGCTTTAAGAACAACTATTTTCAAAAATGTTTGTTATATCTTCCATCACATTAATTTAGATAAAGAGATCATCCAAAATGAACATGAAGAACAACAACTGAAATCACTCAAAAGTTTTTCATACCATTGGTCCAATAACATTCTCAATACTTTTCCCATGCTTAGAGATTGGAAATCAACAAAATTTCCCAAGAAATCAGTTTCCAAGAGAATCAGAAAACCCAAGAAACCGTTAGGATACAAGAAAACACTGCAAAAGAGAAAATTCTTGTACAAAAGTCGACATGTCTTGTTTCATTACAGAGGATTTCTTCACAGATACCAAGACTTTGTTAGAGGATTCACTAATGAGTATGTTGTAGATCCCTTAGATTCTCGAGCTTATTATCAGAGATTAGCGCTATCACAATGGCATAATCATAATCAACCTCTTGAATTTGACAACATACCACAACCTTCTATAGAATATCCTTCACATCCCAATCAAATCCTTCAATGATTTTGGAACCTTTCTTCGAAAACAAAGATCAAAAATTTAAGAGTGCACTTTTCAAAATAGCTTTCTAATTTTTGGTTCAACTTCCCCAACAGGATTCTAAAATCCTTCATCAATTGGAAGCCAAAATCAATAAATTAGGAGCATCCTTGATCATATCATAAGATTTCGCATCTTATCAGATCATCATCATCGCACTTGTCAAAACTAGGATCTAAGTTTAAAAGAATTTTCAAAATCATATGCCTATCTTCACAAGATCCCAATTCAATAAATTGAAGGACGAAATCCAACAAGAAGGACATACTCAAAACGTTCAAGAAGAGGGTGAAAGCAACAATCCTCTTTTCATCATGAATCGTAATCCACTTTTTGACAAAGATACAGATAATAGAGAAGAAAATCCGTTCCACCAATACAAAGACATGAACAAAACACAGATAGATAGTGATGAGGAACAGGATGAGGAACGTCTTAGAGAGGCTAAAAAAAATCCAAAATTTCACAAAGCCATTGAAAAGATCTTGCAACGAGATAAGGAAAAATATTTTCGCTATCTAGCCAAACAAGGGGCTAAATTGCCTCATGACTTTAATACTGAAAACTTGAAAAATAAACCTGAAGAGACACCCCTTTCTGATCTTAGTGCTTTGACCCAACAAATCAAGGCACTTCAAGGACAAGTTAAAGAATTACAAGGGGGAACAACCACAAAGAAATACACTCGGGATATTTTTCCTTATCCTTTTGACTGAAGTCTTAACATGATTCCTTTTCCCAAGCATTGTGAAATGCCAAAATTTGATCACTATAATGGGAAAACGGATCCAATCAATCATGTTAGAGACTTCAGAAACATGACATTGGAATTCGCTCACGAAGACACTTACTTGGTGCGATTATTTCCAAGGAGCCTTGGAGTTCACTCTATGGAATGGCTATCTAAGATTACACCTCCCATCAGGACATTTGAAGAATTGATCAACCTATTCATATCACAATATACCTACAACATACAACACCAGATCACCATGACAGATCTTTGCAAAGTTGCACAAAAACCTGGGGAATCTTTCATTACATTTCTTCAGAGATGGAGAAGAATGTTTGCCAGATATCCACGTCCTGTTCCTGAAAAGGAAAAGATGGTTACTTTCATTAACAGTTTAAATTCAGAAATGAGCTATCATTTGAACTTACATTGTCCTCCTTCTTTTGAGAAAATGATTGAAGATTCCATTACCATTGAAAATGCTTTGGTCAAAAGAGGAATAATAAAACATGACAAAGAAAATCCTAGCTCATCCAACCATCACAATAATCAGGATAAGTCCAAATTCTGGACTTGCAACAAAAATATGGTGAATGATGGTGTTGTTGATGTGAATCATGCCTCGACCAAGCCATTTGTCCTCAGTGCTCCAAACATTCGCAACAACAATGTCAACTCGATTGCAAATCACGGAAATAATCCTCCTCCTCCGAGGAACAATATAAATCAACACTCTACTCCCAATCAAGGGACTTCCAACAACCAAGGTTACCGAGGAACCAATAACAATCATAATTCCTTAGGGAACACCTCGAATGCAAATCCACAAAGATTTTCATTCTTCTCCAATAGAAGAACTTTCACTTCATTGAGTCAATCTTTAGAATCTGCATTCAAAGAGTTGATGGCCAAAAATGTCATTACTTTGCCACCTCAATGAAATTATGAACCCAGTGTAAAGCCTCCATCATGGAATGAGGCATACTATTATGATTATCATCAGTGTAAAGGTCATCACACAAACAACTGCCAAGCCTTGAAGAATTCCATTCAAGACTTAATCGATAATGACATCATTACAATAGAAGGACATCAACAAACCAACGTAGACCACCAATAATTTCGCAACCCTTTGCCCAATTATCAAAAGGGTGAGTCTTCTGAAAAAAATGTGAATCATATCAATGATGATCATATAATCAATCATCTCTATGCAGATGACGAATGGGTGAATGTCATTAAAGTCAACAAGAAGGTGGAATATAGAGAAGGCAACGCAACAACAAGAGCGCAAGCTAAAGTTGTCTTAAAGGGCGCTTCTTCAAAATCCACTGAACCTCCACCTCAACATCAATATGATTTGGTCAATCAACTTCGAAAAACCCTCGCTCAAATTTCTATCTTGGAACTATTGAAGATTTCTCCAGCCCATAAGGAAATTCTCGAAAAAGCCCTCATTGAAACTAATGTATCCACTGACTTGGATGTGAACCAATTTCAAGCCATGGTAGGACAGTTGTCCTCACCCACTTGCCTTTCATTCTCTGAAAAAGATGACGTTTCCATAACTCATCATTGTACTTAGTGTTAGGGTTAGAGATGGCAGACATCTAACAATTAAATGCAGATTTAAATAATAAACAGAGAAACTAAAACACACACAGAATAAATCATAACACAGATAATTTAACGTGGTTCACCCAATCCGGGCTACATCCACCAAACCACAGCCATCCAATACTTTTATTATCCAGTGTAAAACCTATTACAATCTTGTGAATAATCGCATTTTTCATCATACTATAATACCCATCTGAACCCCTTTTTAACAAGCTTAGAAGCTTCCAGATTTTTGGGTTCTACAAAATTGAATTTTTCTTTTTACATTGATTTTTTTCCTTTTTCGGTGATCATGCAAAAAAGTAGGAGGAAATTTTTTCTCGGGGGCTGCCGCCCCCGAACCCCCACCTGGGGCCCAGCCCGGCCCCAGACCCCAGCAAGGATAGGGGGACGGGGTGTACAATATACCATGATTAGTCGCCACATACCAACAATCCCACTTGGAGACTAATTCCTAGACTACTTGTTGCAATTATATAGCTCCCACCGGAAATAAGTACCTTGACCCCGGCTCTGTTATACTTGAATTCAACCTTGAAGACCAACTGAAGTTGAAGAGGAGCTCACCTTCTCCCTTGTCACCACTAAACATATCCGTTGGATTGACATCTGTATTTATCTTGTCCAGCTTAACCTATCCATCCTCCAACACTGACCGAATGAAATGATATCTCAACTGGATGTGTTTTGTTTTAGAATGCAAAGTAGAATTCTTTGCAAGATGTATAGCACTCTGGCTGTTTGTAAACAAGTAATTTCCAGCCTGTTGTTTTCCCAACTCATCCATGAAAATTTGTAGCCATATCATCTCCTTTGTCGCCTCTGTTGCAGCAACATACTCTGCCTCTGTGGTGGATAAAGCAACCACCTTCTGCAAGCGAGAAATCCCAACTCACTGCTGTCCCACCAACTGTAAATACATAACCTGTGGTACTCTACCTGGTATCTATATCCCCTGCTAAATCTGAGTCAACATAGCCTTTTAAATCAGTATTAGAGCCCCCAAAATATAAACAATTATTGGATGTACCTCTCAAATACCTGAGAATCCATTTTACCACATTCCAATGCTCAACTCTGGGATGACTCAAATACCTGCTAACAACTCCTATAGCATGTGCAATAGCTGGTCTCGTGCATACCATGGCATACATTAGACTGCCTACAGCTGAAGCATATGATACCTTGGACATTTTTTCCTCCTCCTCTTATGTCTTTGGACACATACCCTTAGTCAATTTGACATGACTAGGCAAAGGTGTGCTGACAACTTTTGCATTCTCCATATGAAATCTCTGCAACACCTTTTCAACATAATTAGCCTGAGATAAAAACAATTTTCTGTTTTTCCTATCTCTACAAACTTTCATACCAAGGATTTATTTTTCTGCCCCTAAATCCTTCATAGAAAAAGACTTTGCTAACTGTTGTTTCAACTCTCTTATGTGACCCATGTTAGACCCAGCTACAAGCATGTCATCAACATATAAATATAAAATAATGTAGCTGTCATTATCCAACCTCTTAAAATAAACACAATGGTTAGAATTACACCGGCTGTGCCCTTGCTCAGCCATAAAACTATCAAATTTTAAGTACCATTGCTGAGGTGCTTGCTTCAAGCCATATAAACTTTTCTTCAATTTGCACACTAGTTTCTCGTTACCTTTGACCTCAAATCCTTGTGGCTGGTCCATATATATTTCCTCTTCCAAATCACCATGGAGAAAGGTTGTTTTAACATCAAGCTGTTCTACATGCAAATATTTAGTAGCCACAATACTTAAAACAATACGAATAGAAGTTATTTTAACAACAGGAGAAAAAATCTCATCAAAATCAATACCCTGTTTCTGTGCAAATCCCTTTACAACTAATCTGGCTTTAAATCTTTTCTTACCTCCATCCTCCTCTTTCAGCCTATAAATCCATTTGTTTGGTAAAGCATTTTTACCTACAGGCAACTTGCATAATTCCCAAGTCTGATTTTTCATCAAGGAGTTCATTTCTTCTTCCATTCCATGCTCCCACTGAACCTTGGTATCCACCTGCATAGATTCATCATAATATTCTGGTTCACCAGCATCAGTTAACAAAATAGTATACAAAGAGGGATAAAATCTTTTTGGAGGTCTACTTATCCTTGAAGATCGTCTAATAGGAGTTTGTGGTATTTGTTGTTGTTGTTGTTGCCCAGCATGAGGAACCACTGAAACATCATTGTTTGAAATATCATCCAACACTGCATAATCATTTTCTTTCTTCTCATGCTGCAGCAACAGATCTTTGTACAATACTTTCTCATTGAATATGACATCCCTGCTTCTCACAATTTTCTGATTTTCAAAATCCCAAAGCCTATAACCAAATTCATCAATGCCATATCCAACAAATACACATTTATTTGATTTTGCATCAAGCTTGGTTCTATTTTAGAATCTACATTGCAAATGCTTCCAACCGAAGGTTGTGGAGAAAAGAATAACTCACCTTCTTACCTTTCCATGCTTCCTCTGGAATACCACAACCCAAAGGATTAGAGGGACCTCTATTAATTAAATAAACAATGTTGGCCCCCACATTTTTAAAGGCAACCTAGCATGCAATCTCATAGTCCGTGCACGCTCCATTATTGTTCTTATTCATGCGGCCGCCACTCCATTTTCTTGTGGAGTCCTTGGAACCATTTTCTGCCTATGAATACCATTTGAGGAACAATAATCTTCAAACTCTTTACTGCAATACTCACCACCATTATTAGATCTGAGACATTTTAACCTTTTACCCGTCTCATTCTCAACCAAGCTTCTCCATTTTTTAAAGGTTTCAAATATATCAGATTTCTGCCAAAAAAAATAAATCCATACCTTCCTAGTTGTATCATCAATGAATGTAACATAATACTGAGAGCCACCGAGAGAAGATACCTGAGCTGGTCCTCATACATCTGTATGCACAAGCTTCAATTTCTCATCTTTCTTTTGCTTCCCATCCTTGAGAAAACTAACCCTTTTTTGTTTTCCATACACACAACTTTCACATAAATTCATATTAACACATTTTAGACCCGGTAAAACATTATTTGAATGAAGTACCTTCATACCTTTTTGTACTCATATGCCCAAGTCTATTATGCCACGCTGTTGATTCAGAGTCCACAAAGAATCGTATGGATCTTCTACCCGGGCCGAATCACAACCTGCTCAACATTGACTCTATTTCTCAGAATAATTAAAGTAGAAAGAACAGTATTACCTATACAAAGATATAAGGTGCCTACTTTCACACCTTTTTGCTACCATCAAGGCACCCTTTAAAACCCTCCAGCTTTATCACTAAAAGTAACAACACAACCTTCATCATCTAGTTGCCCCAAGGAAATTAAATTCGCTAACTTCTTGAACATCAACATGCCTTTACTCACGTAGTAGCCAATGATTCCCATTCTGTAACTTAATCTTGATTCTTCCCTTTCCAACAATCTGACAAGGTTCGTTAGCTCCTAAATAAACCAGCCCAAAATCCCCTTGGACATAATCAAGAAAATAACTTCTATGGGGGTAGCATGAAATGAAACCCCTCAATCTAACACCCAAGAATCATCAGCATTATCAAGGGAAAGAATCAAAGCATCCTCATTAGATTTATTATTTACCACATTTGCCTATTTTACTTCCTCTTCATTTTGTCTCCTTTTATTTTTCTCGAGACTAGCAATCTTTAAATTATCTTACCACAAGCATCAGCTAATCCTTTTTTGTTTCTTAGATTGTAACCTTCTCGGTCTTTGATTTTCCTCTTTTTGTGACTTCCCACCCATTTTTGAATCGCTTCTCTCCTTTTGTTCTCACCGCCAGATTCAAAAACATCGGCCGACGTTGATGTTCCACTCTGAGCTTTCCTATGAATTTCAAAATAACACCAACAACATCATCGTAATTCTATCGTATTCGAACTAAACGTAATTGCTAACAGTACCATTACCAAGCTATTCCAACTTTCAAAGAACACAAAATCAGGCAAGAGCCCTAACTTCTTCATCAAAGTTTACTTTTGAGAAGTTACACTGACTGGTGACCATATTAAACTCATTCAAATGATCAGTAACTGACCCACCTTCTACCATTTTCATATTAAATAAACGCTTCATAAGAAATACCTTATTCGAAGCGGAAGGCTTTTCATATAACTTCGCCAGGGTTTCCATCAACTCTTTAGTTGTCTTTTCTGTTGTAATATTTAACACCACCGATTGTGTCAGGCACAAACGAATACTGCCAAGAGCCTTTCTATCTAGAATATCCCAGTCCTCATCAGACATTGTTGCAGGTTTCTTGGTTTTCCCTTCCAATAGCCACCATAAATCCTTCTAATAGAGATAGTCCTATATCTGCATCTTCCATAACTGATAGTTGTGCCTGTTAAACTTCTCAACCTTCTTACCCTCATCTGCCATTGCTCCCACTCAACCATGAGACTCCCACTCAACCGTGAGATCTTCCTACAGACGATAATCAAAACGCAACCTGCTCTGATACCACTTTTTAAGGTTAGAGATGGAAAACATCTAACAATTAATTGCAAATTTAAATAATAAACAGAGAAACTAAAACACACACAGAATAAATCATAACACGGATAATTTAACGTGGTTCACCCAATCCGGGCTACATCCACCAAACCGCAGCCATCCAATACTTTTATTATCCAATGTAAAACCTATTACAATCTTGCGAATAATCATGTTTTTCATCATACTATAATACCCATCTGAACCCCTTTTTGACAAGCTTAGAAGCTTCCAAATTTTTGGGTTCTACAAAATTGGATTTTTCTTTTTACATTGACCCTGGCAAGGACAGGGGGCTGGGGTGTATAGTATACCATGGGCTATATAGTATAGCATGATCAGTCACCACATACCAACAATCTCCCACTTGGAGACTGATCAGGCTCCATACCAACACACTTAGAAGTCATGATTCACAAGTTTCGTATTAGATGAGTTCTAATAGATGGAGGTGCTGGTTTGAACATCTGTACTATGAAGTTGGTTAAAGCTTTAGGATTTTTTGAAGACTCCATTGATTTCAGAAGAAATATTACCATAAAAGCTTATGATGATGAAGAAAGAGCATACAAGGGTCTGATCATGCTGCCAATCAGAGTGGGCCCTGTTATAAAGAATACTTTCTGTCAAGTACTGGACCGTGATCTTGCATATAACATTTTGTTAGGTTGTCCTTGGATCCACGAAATGCAAGTTGTCCCATCAACCTATCATCAATGTCTTAAGTTTCCTTATGATGGACAGGAAATCACGATACATGCTGATAATTCCAATATTCAAACTTGTGCCAACATAAAATCCAGTCAAGATACTTTGGTCCCTAACAATTGAGAAGCTCATGCTAGGACTTCTCTAAAGATTGACACACAAATCAGTCAACTGACCAATAGTTTTGACAAAAAAATGAAATTCAAGGATCATGGAGTTGGAGAATACTCTCTTTGTCTTGCCAATTTACCTACATCACCTCGATCACATGGACAACCATCTATCAAGGAACATCAAATATCAGCAGAATCAACATCAAAGCAACCACCAATAGAGCCAATCACAAAATTTAATGGACAATTCATCAAAGAAAAATTCTCCATGGAAAATCCAGAGGATACAGAAATTCTAAACTGGCTCTATAAAGATGAAGATGAAGCAGTTTCTAATGTCAAATTACCCACGGACAAATATGGAAAAGGGTATTCAATCATGCAGAAGATGGGCTATGATAAAGGTCCTATTAGAAAAAGGAAGGAAGAAGTAGTTGAACCCATTCACCTTTGTGGACTCGCTGCAAAAGAGAAAATTGGATTGGGTTATGATACTCACTCCAAAGAAAGCACATCCAAACAATTGCATGGCATTGTCTTCGCATTACAAGAAGGCTCAGATTCATGAGAAGCATGTTTGGCAACAGTTCAGAACTTCTTGGATAACAATTCTGACATAGAATTTACTGAATATGAATGGGACACCATTTACAATAATGAGTTCTGGAGGGACAAAGAGGTTGATGTAATACACCAGTACGCCCCAACTCTAATTGAAGGTCAAGGTTCAGGGTCCCAACCACAAGAATCTGAACCACAAATTGACTATGATTCTAGTGATACTGAGTTAGATCTAAACGAACAAGACTATCATGAGGACAGTATCATCATTGACCCACCTCATACCTCGGATCCTACGGACCACTCTGTTATGACTATAACCATAGCCGATTTCACACAACCTGATGATCCACTATCCTTAATTTATCTGGATCTCATTGATTAGGATTCAACTGAACCTATCGATATACCTATGTTTCCAAGTGACGAAGCTATCATAAACTTCCTTTCTGCTGAGGATATAAATGATTGTTCCACCAACGATTTTCGAGATGGGGTTTTTGATCAGGAGAGTGTCAAGTCTCCTAGCTGCAAAAGTAAAAACAAAAAAGAAAGATCTAATGGTGAAAACCAGAATCTGACAATATTAGATCAAACAAAAGATAAAATAAAGAGCGTATCTGATGGTGAAAACCTCTTTGAGGCACCAAATGATGGGAATTTTGACACTCTCCCAGAGCACTACCATGAGCGATCGCCTATTTTGATTGCGCCTACAAATGCTGTAAATCTTAAGACTTCTGACAAACCAAGAATTTTATAGTTAGCTGCATCAATGACAGAGAAAGAAATACCAGAGTTCATGGAATTCCTGAAAGCAAATCAAATAAATTTTGTGTGGTCTTACACTAACATGCCTGGTCTTGATCCTGATCTTATCATGCATCACTTGTCTATCAAACCAGGGGCCAAGCCGATGAAACAAAAACTCAGAAAGATGCACCCTCATGTTGCATTATTGGTTAAGGAAGAACTGAGAAAACTCCTTGATGTGGGCTTCATAAGACCAATTGACTATGCAGAATGGATCTCCAACATTATTCATGTATCCAAGCCAGATAAAACTGTGAGAATATGCACATATTTCAGAGATCTTAATAAAGCATGTCCTAAGGATGACTTCCCACTCCCAAACATCAACACTATAGTTGATCTAACAGTTGGCCATGCCATGTATTCATTAATGGATGGTTTTTCTGGCTATAACCAAATCAAGATTACACCTGAAGACCAGGAGAAAACAACTTTTACATGTCCATGGGGAACCTACTGTTGGAATGTCATGCCTTTTGGTTTGAAGAATGCTGGGGCTACTTATCAAAGAGCCATGACTACAATCTTTCATGACATGATGCATATCTTCATAGAAGATTATGTAGATGATATATTGGAAAAATCATACACCAGAGAAGGACATCTTGAAATATTATCCAAAATATTTTCAAGATTAGAGAAATTCAAGGTTCGCTTCAACCCCAAGAAATGTGTTTTTGGGGTCAAATCTGGAAAACTCTTGGGGTACATTGTTTCAAAAAAAGGAATTGAAGTAGATCCCGCAAAAGTACATGCAATTATGGAAATGCCTCCACCAAAGAACATCAGTCAGTTGAGATCACTACAAGGACGATTGCAGTCTATACGAAGATTCATTGCATAATTGGCTGACAAAAGTTTACCTTTCACGCATCTACTGCATAGAAATGTTCCTTTCAAGTGGGATGACAAATGTGAATTGGCGTTTCAACAAATCAAACAGTATTTAATGACTCCACCAGTTCTCATACCACCAAATCTGGACAAACCACTAATCTTATACATTGTCGCAACAAAGACATCGCTGGGGGCACTGCTCATGCAAGAAGACTCTATAGGAAAAGAACGTGTAATCTACTACATCAGTAGAACATTGACAAGTCATGAGCTCAACTACACTTCTATTGAGAAGGCTTGTATTGTAGTAGTCTTTGCTTCACAGAAGTTTCGGCACTACATGTTAACCCATACAATCAATCTGGTTTCAAAGATTGATCCACTCAAATATTTGTTAAGCAAAGCATCATTGACAGGAAGGTTAGCAAAGTGGGTAATGATTCTAAGTGAGTTTGACATCCATTATGTTGATCGCAAGGCAATCAAAGGACAAGTTATCGCTGATCAATTAGCTGAAGCACCACTACAAGCAGATCATCCCCTGCACATTGAATTTCCAGATGATGATGTCTTTACTGCTGAATCTAAACAACCATGGTCCTTATATTTTGATGGTTCTTTCACTCAACATGGATCAGGGGCAGGCATACTTTTCATCACCCCTCAAGGACATACCATTCCTTGATCATATAGGATGATGTTTCCATGCACCAACAACATAGCCGAATATGAAGCATTGATCACTGGGCTTAAAATAGCACTGGAATGGAGAATTACAGAATTACAAGTGTATAACGACTCACAGTTGGTCATTTATCAGATCAATGATGATTATCAAACCAAAGATGACAAGCTAATACCATATAAAAAAATGGTTGATGACTTCAAGAAATATTTTGTGGACATCAAATTCACACAAACTCCAAGGCTTGATAATAAGGCAGCTGACGCCATGGCTACGATAGCATCATTGCTACAACTCCCAGAAACTCTGAATCGTTGAGTTTTTGGTGGAACAATCATTTACACCTACTTATGATACACCTGAAAGACAAATCATTTGCCACTTGGTAGGATCCGATTCACCTTGGTACGGAAAAATTTATGCCTACCTCAAAGACGATATTTTACCACCTGATTTATCTCGTAACTAAAAACACAATTTTATCCGCCAATCTGCTCGCTACACCCTTATCACTGACACCCTTTATCGACATGGTATTGATGGTACTTTACTCCGATGTCTTGAACATGAAGAATCTAACAAAGCTTTACAAGAAGTTCATGGTGGCATCTATAGTACTCATTCGAGTGGACTGACCTTATCCAGAAAATTGATTAGAATGGGTTACTACTGGCCTACAATGGAGAGAGAATCATTCAATTTTGTGAAAACATGTTCAAAATGTCAGATTCATGGGAATCTCATTCATGCTCCTACACATGAACTTCAACCATTCATGCCAACCTAGCCATTTTCTCAATGGGGGTTAGATCTAGTGGGCAAGATTCATCCTTCTTCATCGAACAAACATAAGTTTATCATCACAGCTACAAAATATTTTACCAAGTGGATTGAGGAAATTCCTCTTGCTAAAGTTACCAGCAAACAAATATCATCATTCATACTCAACTATATTATTTGTCGGTATGGCATTCCCAACTCCATTATTATAGATAATGGACGTCCATTCAAAAATCAGGATGTTGATGAACTTTGTGAGAGATTTCACATTTAGCATAGATATTCAACAATCGTGACCATCCATGTGCTGAATGGCCAAGGTAGGGCCTCTAAATAAAACAATATTAAATTTTTTGAAGAAGACCTGCAGGATCGATTCAGGAAGGGATTGACCATCGCCTAACTCAATCCCACACCTTAAGTGGGCCTAAGGTAACCAAGATCCGCATACCAACAGAATACCCATTTTCTCTTGTCTATGGAGTAGGAAGCCATATTACTGCTAGAAGTTGAGATTCCCCATACTTGTTATCATTGGAAAAGTCTACAATAGATGATGAACACAGAGTTCCCACTCCAAGAATCGAACTCCTAGATGCAGAGACAAAGAGCAAACATCATTTAAAAGCATATCAATGATGATGTCTCGTGAGCTATAACTCAAAGTGTAAAAGCCACGTGACTTTCTGTGTGGGTGGATCTTATTCAAAGAGAACCAATGAATCAACAAGACAAGAGGAGAAGAAAGGGGCCGGAACCCAATTGGCTAGGTCCTTATGTGGTTATCGCAGCTTTATGGTCTAAGAGCCTACAAGCCATCAACTTTGGAGGGGACCTACTGAAGAACCTATCAATAGTAATGCACCTCGAAAAAATATTATGTTTAAGGCGTTACTACCACTTAAAAGACTTGAAGAAATACAAAAAATCAGAAAAAGACCAAGAAATACAAAAAACTTAAAAAAGACTGAAAAATCCCCGAAAAGTCCTAAAAAAAAAAATAGTCATAGGGTGAAAACCTGGCAAACGGGCAGTCTATTGACAAAAAAAATGCAATAAAAACAAATAGTGAAAATCTGGCAAACAGACGCTATTTGAAGCTTTCCATCTATTAGTTCATGTTCTGCACTTAACTTTTCAGCCTTCATTTTCATGCATCTTTTCCATCATCTTAGGGCCACACCAGCACCATGCTATCATCATTTGCCTCAAGCGATAATGTCTTACCATGGCTTGATTATTGCACATATTCATTTCAGCAAGTTGTGTCAATACCGAGGGCAAAACATACTGGGGGCAATCAACTTTTAAATTTTACCAAAACAGTGAGACAATGACATCGAAACCAATCAGACAAAACAAAGCAACCAAATCAAATCAAAATATTCAATCATTGATCCCTATCACAGTAGCTTTCAGTTGCGTACCTTATCATGACTCATATTTGGATGATATATAATCTGAATAGTGTTTGGAATCATAGTATTTCATTTTTTGAACAATGGTTGTTTAATTTTCGATATCATTTCTCTGGAGCACACTCAATGATGTACTGAACTAGAGTGGCAAGGAAAGAGGATGATTTTTCTTTGTCTGTTGTATTGAGGTTAATCATCCATCTGTTGCAAGTATGTCGCGAGACATGATTTTCCAAAGTTTATCATTGATGACAGTTCCAAATTTGCATCAGATGGTGGTTATTCTTTGTCTGTTCACACAAGAAATACTCAGGTCATCTCGATTCAATTATACATAGATGTTTGTGTTCACTTGCTATATCAAAAATCATGAAAGTTGTACTCAGGTCATCATTGGTGCTAATTTCCCCTCTGATGCTTGTACACACTTCCAACATTTTTAAACGCTCTATGATGATTTAAGTAGGTTATCCAAAAGGCTCAACAAAATGGTTGGTTTCATTTAGTTGCATTTCATTTTAGGTCATGGTACATAACTGCATATTGGATTTGCATCAAGATTTTTTGAAAGGCTAATTGGTTGTTATATTTCTTTGGACTATTTGTGGA
>VDFB02091791.1:37423-73915 GCA_007258455.2 Sequoia sempervirens | reverse complement strand
ATAGTATGCACAAGGTTATGAGTAATTAGCTTGTGGCTACCTTAACTCCAAATTGAGTTATATAAGATCATATTATTTTTTTATTTAGATACTTAAGTCATCCTATATGTTATATTTAAGTATCTAAGTCACCCTTGGTGGTAACCAGGGCATAAGTAGGGTATATAGGAGCTAGTGGTCAATTTATGATCATCATATCGTGAATTGTGTTCTCATTGGAGATATTTTGAGGTTTCCATCCTTGAAGTGGCTTGATATTCTCAATTATTATCAATTATTTACAGCATATTTCCTATTATGCTCATTGTTGATGCAAGTTGTTTCATTACATGTTGCTATTGTGTGAAGGAAAAAGGAAAAGTGTAAAAGAGTGTGTCCCTAATTTGGAGGTCAATGAAGGTATAAATGTTAAAGAAACCAAAATGGAGGTCTAGAAAATGAGTTCCACAAACTAGATTATGGACATAGATGGTCCTCACATGAAAATTGTAGTAGTGGCCTTTGAACCCACCTCAAATGTTCACTACCATCTAGAAAAATATAGGAGAACGAAAGACTATATAATGTCACAAACCTAACCCTTAAATCATCTTGTTGACCATAAAATAATGCTACCAACCCATAATAAATGATAGCATCTCTTAGCGATACAACTAAAAAGTTTCTAGGTATTGACACCCCACTCTTACATTTCTTCATGTTCTGCAAAAGCTATTTTTTTTTAAAAAAAATTATATAGATATATTTACACTTGAACCTATGTAAGAAGGGGGAAACAGGGTTATTATTTAAGGGATTTTGCCTATGTTAGTCGTATGGATGTCATATTTCAACCTCAATAATATTTAGAAAATTTGGGATGTGTGCAAACTTATGTTGTAGGAGTGGAAAGTGGTGGATGCTCATAATGTAGCAAATAAGAATCCTAATAGGTTTTTATTACAATGTTTGTGTCGTTCTTTGTGAATGGAGAGGTTTCTAGGGAAGTGGATTCACCAATGAATTCCCTAATATTAGAAAGATAGGAGGTTACATGATGTTGGCTATAGAGGATCTAGTAGAAATATAAGGAAAACAGGGTATAGTAAAAAAAGTTTGTTTGAAACTATCTTTACGCTTGAAACTAATAAAAAACTAAAAGATTTTAGAAGAAAAAATGAATGAGATCCATTAACAACAATCATAATAGTATCTAAAATGTGCAATTACACTCATATCTAGATGAATACAAGTTTTAGTAAAAAAATTTATTATTTTTAATTAACATCTTGATAAAAAGTTATGAGCTAAAACCAAGGTAAATAAATTGTAAAATACTATAACGAAATGAATGCCAAAACAAATGTACAACTTAAAATGTGAATTATAAAATTGGCAATTTTCAAACTTTACACAAGAACTAATAAGGGCTTACCAAGAAACATGGTGGACTGTATACAGTTGCTGCTACATGAAAAATAAACAGACCGTCTGACAGGATCAAGAGGCAAGAATGCGAAGTTGGCCAGATACAGCAAAATTTTACCTATGGGAGGGATATCTTTTAATTCCTCCTAAATAAGAAGCATCCAAATTAGAGGAAGCCATGGCTACAACAATCCTGAGTCGTTTCTTTGCACAAATGCCATGGGCGTTAATGCTTATTAAAGGTAAGCATCCCTCTTCACTCACAACTTTCACTGCACTTCTTCATATTACCCACAGCACAAACATTAACAACCATAATCTAACTGTGAAAAAATGTTTGGATATTCAATGGCCAAGATTCCTCAACCCCACACATGTAACCCAACTCATCAAAGCCCAGAAGAGCCCTCTTATGGCCTTGGCTATTTTCAACGAAGCAAAACTACGACACCCAAAATATAAACACAACGGATTAGCCTACGCCACCATGATTAACATACTTGGGTTCTCTGGAAAGTTTGGATTGATGGAGGATGTTATGGAAGATATGAGATTGGACGCCTGTGAATGCAGTGATACCCTTTTTACCAATGTCATTAAATGCTATGGAAAAGCAGGCATGGTAGAAGAGGCCATGAGGGTTTTTCAGAGGATTAAGGAATTTAACTGTAGAAGCTGGACTGGGTCCTTCAATGAACTTTTGAGTTTGCTTGTTCAAAATGGGGATTTAGAGAGGGTGCATTATCTGTACGTTAATATGAAGAAGTGGGGAGTGCGCCCGGATGACTGTACTTTTGATGTGCTTATTAGGGCACTTTGTGGGCACAACAGATCTGATCTTGCACTTGAATTGTTCCATGAGATGAAGTCACAGAACTGTTATCCAAGTGAGGTTACTTATAGGACCCTGATGCAGGGTCTCTGCAATGATGGGAGATTGCACGATGGAACCCATTTGTTATATTCGATGCTTAAAAGGATTTCACAGGGGGGGTGTGGAGCCGATATCGCCACTTACAGTGCACTTCTGGAGGCTTTTTGCGAAAGAGGCAAGGTTGATGTGGCTGTTAAGATTCTTATTAAGATTTTAAAGAAGGGTGCTACAACTTCTAAACGGTATAGTCTTGATCAGGATGGGTTTAGTAAGAGGCTTAATGAGCTCTGTTCGAGAGGAAGGGTGGAAGAAGTTAGGAAGCTTCTGAATGAGGTTTTGGTTAAGGGTGGAAATCCCAGTGCCATGAGTCACAGTGTCATGATAGATAAGTTGAGCAATGCTGGCCGGGTAGAAGAAGCGCAGGAGCTGTTAATGGATATGTTGAAAAGGGGTCACAGGCCAAGAGTGTGTACATATAATAAGTTGGTCGGTGGGCTTTGCAAAGAAGGCAGGTCCTATGAGGCCACCAGACTTCTAGATTTGTTGATGGAGAATGGGTGTCTTCCTGATGTTGTGAGTTATAATGTGTTGATTGATGGGCTTTGTAAAGAATACAAAGTGCACTTGGGTGTGGAATATCTTGAGGTTATGTTGAAACACGGATGTGCCCCAAATGCTGTAACATACCAAACTCTAATAGATGCTTTCTGTATGGAAGGCAAGTTTTATGATGCTGCCAAAATTTTGGATAAGATGTTGGATAATGGCTTTAGTCCACATAGTACCACATACAGCACACTAATTGTTGGCCTTTGTAATCAAGGTAAACTTTATGAAGCCAATATTTTCCTCGAAGATATGGTGCAGGAAGGTCTAATTCCTGATATTCTTCTGTGGAACCCATTAGTTTTCAGCTTCTGCAAGGAAAAGAATATTAGAAATACAGTTGATCAGTTTCAGATAGATCTTGAAAGGATTGGTTACAGATTCCAAGGCTAAAACAGGAAGCATTGTGGATAGCTTGCAAAATATTCTATACATTCACAAGGGGCAGAAAGGGACCGTTCCAGTAATTACCAGAATGGTAAGGATTATGTTTTTGTAACCTTAAATAACGGATAAATGCTCCTAAAGCCTTTCCAATAATCCACAGAATTTTTTAAAGAACATGATCATGAAAGGCCAAAAAGTAAATATGGATCAATATGTTATCTGATTGTTGCCCCTTATATCCACCACCTTGATTTATATTTGGAGTACTAAGAAGAGTTAATGCTGTGATATGGACAGTTGTAAATGATTGGTGTTTCTGCAACTTTATTTCGAAGGCATTCACAAAACTGAAAGCAAAATTGGATAGATTTTGTGTTTCAAGCAAATTTGTTTCAGAGATAGAAACAGTCGGTACAATTATCAGAAACCTGTTTCTGGTCAAATAATCTCTGTACCACAAGAAATGACACAACATGTTTGACTTGTAATGCATGTAAAACTTCTGTTATATTCATAAAAGCTGAGCTTTCAAGGCCATCAAAGCAGGAAAAATTATTGTAAATATGATTTCCTCTTTATGTCTTTTTTTTTCTGTAACATTAAATTTATTAGAGCAGTTTATTGCTGCTCTGTTGATTGTTAGTTATAATGGTATACGAGTTCTTCTGGTATATAGTACCAGTGGTTACTCACCAATACGGCAGCACATATGTAATTTGTCTTTGCTTAAAAATAATAACTACAATCACCTGATTGCTTTTAATTTTGAGGGCATCTATAGCATTTGAAATGAACTCTAGCTGCCAAAGTCAATGAGTTTTTTGAGGATCATTTATCTAAAGTCACTGCAGAGGCAGAGTGCATGAAAGTGCTGCCGTGGATTATTATAAATTATAATTGATAGGTTTGACTGCAAATTAGCTTTCATTTGGGAAGAAAAATTGTGATTAAGACATACTTAATCGACAGGGACTTTATGGCATAAACAATCTCAGGCAGAGTCCTAACAAAATCTGAGGAGTATGGTGTTCATATTTTGCAAGCTTAACATAAAATAACTGAAGCCAACCAAGAGAAAATGCTACTGTATAAAACCTGCAACAGAACCGAGTGTAACATAGAAAAGTGGACTTCCAACCAGTGCCAAGACTAATGTCTTCACCTCTTCTAATGTCATGATCAGCAGGGTCGTCCAACTCGATGCCCAAGGTGTGAACTATAGCATGCTTATTGTGTTCTACATGCTAAACCCTGGTTGTCAAGCATTCCATACTCCTTTAAGCTTCCATAACATGGCAGAATTCTGTTCTGAAATTTCTCAAGTCTTCCTTCCCAATGGGGATAGGAATTTCCTCCTTCAAAGGTGAGGTGTTCAATTTTCATTCTTTTAGCAACTGTTTGTGCACTATACCACTTTCTAGCATCCAAATAATTTGGAAGGATATGGTCCCCCAAGAGATTTGTTTCATCTCTTCAAGCCAGCTCATCTAACTCAAGACTGGTAGACATAGAATTAAAAATTCTCTTTAAATTTCCAACTATACATTTCTGTCCAGGTGAAGTGGCCTCAACAAGATCTATATCTCATTTATCAACTTAGCAAACGAGAACCAAAGCGTTTAATAATTGAACAGCTTCTTAATTTCACTGTAAGAAAAAGGAAGACCTTCATCCTTCTATAAGCATTGGGAGTTTCCTCTAGAGGGAAAGGGGCAAGGCTTCTTGCACTTGTCTTTGTCCCTACAAGGCCGCCACTACTGCAATGGATACAGAGCAAGACTGCTTAGAAAAGGCCAGGACTCAAACCATCCTCTTAGAAAGCCCTTGCAGAATTGAACTCAGACTGAACAAAAAACAAAGTAAAGCCAAAATAGGGGAGACGCTCAAGAAATAAACTTACAACACCAAACTTCGAAGTCATTCCTTGGAGCTAACTCCATGATCTCAAATAGGCTATTAGAATGAGTTCACAGGCTTCACGCTCATTATACTTAAGGCCCTTCAACTATCATGATTAAACCTTAATGATTTTGCAGTCTTGAATCTAGAACCAAGTGCCAAGCAGAGGACATTTTTAAAGCCTCTTAGTTGTTCTATGCTAGCGTTAATAATCCCCTTTGGAGATTAATCACCAAATTTTTGGGTGGGAAGTGGACTACCCAAGCTGCGCCCCTATAACATTGAGTAAAAGTTATGATATTTTCAGGATTCAGCCAAATAGTTTCGAGTCAATCTGCATTGACCCATATTTCATGAGTCAATGTTATGGATCAATGCAGATTGACTCAAAACTACACAGCTGAATCCTGAAAATCGTATCATGTAATTTGATGCACCACGTAAACACCACTTGTATATAAAGGTATGTTGTCAACGTACCTCACAACATACTGAGCCTCTTCTATAATAAAGTTAAGGCGCTAGCAAGTGATTATAGTTTTCTTCATTGCAAATATAATTAACTTAGTCATCTTTTATCAACAAGCTTTTGATCCCTTTTTATTGGCTAGTTGCATGCATTTGACTAATGCTAATGTTCCTGCCCGCAGTCTCATTATTAGTTGCTCACTTTAATACCAAAAGCATGGTACCAAATCACAATCCTTTTATCATTTCTAATAGCTCTACTATAAATGGTTTAACATGGGCCTCCTTTAAATACCATCTGCATTTGCTTAAAGAAATCCTTATGAGGAGGGGGTTTCCGATTTGCCTTTGCCTTCTCAGGACAACCTTTGCACTCCCTTTTATTAGGGGCCCCATGAGTAATCATTTCTCAATTGCTCAAAATATATATTGTTTATCTTATATATAGGACCTTATTCGGAACAAATCAAATTCCAACATCCTCAGAATTTGGCATCCACTCTGAGCAGGAATCTACCCAAGCTGAGAATTGAGTATCTGAAATTTTTATAATTGCGATTCTTGCAGAGATGTCAAGAGACGATCGAGAGGGGGGCACTGATTGTAATTTATTATGACTTACTTTTGCTTTGACTTAGAAGCTGCAAGATTCTAAAAGAGAACCTAAATTCCGAGGACCGACCCAATAGTGATTCATCTTGTTCATGAATTGCATCCAGATGTTCTAGTCAAAGTCACATTGGATGATGGTGGCTGGGCTGCTCTGAATTCTCAGGAAGTAAGATGCAAACAGAGGGGCCTTGCATAACCATGAAATCTACTCTGATTCTAATCAGAAAATCTGAAGCAAAGTAACCATATGCATTGAATATTTGGCAGATTTGCACCAAATTCATCTTAATTCAACCTGTTCTGGGCCTTTTGTAAGTCTGAAAGAAATTAGAAGAGGGACATTAGCCTCTCTGTTACTTCCTCTGCTTATTCTTTGTTCCCTATGGACAAAATTCCTAAATAGTCACCATGAAGTTGGCAAATAGTCAGCTATCTGGCAGCCCAAAATTCTTTTGAAAGCATTTTTAACAATGCTTATTGGAAAGGGATTTAGAGATCTGTCAACTCGCCATATGTTCTCCCAGGACATGGCCTCCTAGCAACCTGATCTCCACTGTGATTCATTGCTGACTTAATCTCCACATGATTTCAAGAAGTTCTGGATGTGTGATCCCCTTGTATAACCGGTTGCTGCATAGAGCCTTTCTAGGTTGAGTCATCAAGGTATTTGTGTCTCAGAATCTGACTTCAAAGTTTGAGAATTTTCCTTAAATAGCCTCCAGATCACTTTTGCTTTCAGAGCTTTATTAAAAAAGTCCACGTTTCTAGGTGTCTCAGACCTTTGGGGATACAAACATTTTTCCAAGACACAAATGGATTGTGAATGTTGAGGTAGCATTCCCCACAAAATTCCTAAGGAAGCCTTCAATTCTATTAAAAGACTTCTTTAGGAATTCCAAAGATTAATGAACGAAATTCTGTTAGCCTGGCCCTTCGTAATTGTGGATTGGTGAAAGAAGACTGTGTTCTTGTCCCCATTTTTGAGCCTTCTTCGACATAAACTTCCTGCAGTTTCTGCAAAAGCTCTGTTTCCTTTACCTGTGTGTTTGCCAAGTCCAAAAATAATGATTATTAATGAACCTTGGAAATGAATTATGTGCCTTTAAGGCTCTGCTCTGGATGTCCTAGACATTTCAGGGAATTGTGAGGGAATTGTGAAAGGGAATGAGATGCTCTCTTGACAATTCTGAACACTAGTGAGGGTGCCCTATGTCATGCCCCCTTTTTCCATAAGATTTACGAATGTTCCATAAGCCCATTTTCCATCTCCCGTGGGCTTAGGGAAATAACATAAGGCTCCCCTCTGGATGACCTAGACATTTCAGGGAATTGTGAAAGGGAATGAGATGCTCTCTTGACAATTCTGAACACTAGTGAGGGTGCCCTATGTCATGTCCCCTTTTTCCATAAGATTTGCGAATGTTCCATAAGCCCATTTCCCATCTCCCGTGGGCTTAGGGAAATAACATAAGGAAATGAATTATATTATTTAAGGGTGTTTTCTTAAAGAACCACTTAGTGTTTTTAAAGTGGATGTCCAAGTTATAGGGCCCTTTTGTGATATGTAATCAAGTTTTATTTATTAAAGTGGTGTTGACCAAAGGATTGTGGGTGGAGTTCTTTTGGAGGAAAAATGAAAGAATTTGAAGTTGGCTTTTGGAGGGAATGCGAGTGTGCAAGTGTCTATTTAATCCAAGTCAAAGATCAGAGATGGTATGCTTGTTTTATTAATTTGTTCCCTCAAATAGATTGGACACCCTATTTGTCCATCATTGGAGATTGGAGGATGAAAACCCCTAGTCCAGCATTGTGCAATTCCATAGAAGGATTGTGTTTGAGCTCCAACAATCTATTACTTGGGTGGCTCCCTTAGCACCTAGGGTTTCTAATTTTGTGGTAGCTCCTTTAGTGCTATTTGTTGCTGATTTACCATATTTCTTGATAATAATAAATGCTGCAATTGTTCCCAAAAGTTTAGTATAAATTGAATCAACTGTAAGTTGAAATTGCATTGAATAACTAGGAGTATAAGTTATCGTTGCCATTGTGTTATGTATCCAAGGGGTTGTAATCCATTTTTGTATGTTCTATTGAGAATAATAATTGTTGCATTAGATGTGATTTTGAAGTAAATTCAAATATTTGTGTTGAATGGGATCGAATCAAATAAATAGTATATACATATTTCTATTGGGAATATTACAATGGTATTAGACTCTTGATCCTACCAACATGGGGGAAACAAGGGTTGACACAATCTAGAGAATTGTAGATAATAGTGTAGCAAAGGAGACACATGGTGGCAAAAAAGAGGAGGCATGATTTGACAAAGGAAGAAAAGGCTTAGGCAATGTTTGAAGTAGTGGTCAATTTGAATGTGAGGTAGAAGAAAATGACTTGAGCACTTAGAGACATGATGGCAACAATGATGTTAGCCATTCAAAGGTAGAAAGCCCCTGGAATGTAGGTATCACCTACTAGAAGAGGAAGTGCATTATGGGTTAACCAAACCATTAGTTCTTCACTCGATCTCTTCCAACCCAAATTTCTCTAACGAAAAGATCTAGTGGAAGAAAGGCAACTAAGATAATAGATGATTTTTTTAATCCTTCATGTTGAATACAAAGCTCTTGAGCTATAAATTTAGGATGATCTATCATTTGGTGCATTTTGCAACATCAAACTCTAAAATGGTCCTCAAACCAATAAGAAATTAGTTTGTAATTAGGCTAACAAGGAATTTAAACAACGCTAGGTAAGGATCCTTTACCTATGTAAGATGGGACACATAAGTGTTCAACTTGTGCATGGATTTAGAAGATCAATATGTACATGTGTCTAACTCAAATGTATGAAGAAGAACCCATCAAGTTTTCTTCTCTTAACCTAGAAGGGGTAGCCCATGAATGGTGATACCATGGCATGATGACACAAGGGCATAGTCGCATTGCTACTTGTGAAGAATTTAGCTAAAGATTGGTTGAAAGATTTGATGGAGTTGATCTAGAAATCCACTTTCAAGAATTAGCATAGCTAAAACACTACGGATCAATGGAGCACTACAAAGGGGAATTTCAAAGGATATTTTTCAAAGTTCCTGATGTATGGGAGAAGAGGATTATGATTCTATTTTTAGAAGGATTGGCAAAGCCATTGAAGGGTTTGTTTGACACATTGGATCCTTCCACTCTTCAAGAGGCAATCAAAAGAGCCCTCGCCTTAGAGTCTTCCTTGCCTTGAAATAATCTTATTTGAATGCTCTTCCTATAAACCAAAAGAAGTTCCAAAAGGGAGAGTCAAGAACATAAAATATTCCACCACCAGTGCAAAGAAATGAAGGCAGTAAAAATGAACTAAGAAGAAAGCATCTATGTTTCCATCACAAAGAAAATTAGGAGCAAGAAAACCAATGCTTGGGCAAAGGTTAGATGGACTATATTGAAGTCATTTCCAATGAGGAAGTAGAAGAAATTGAGTCTAAGAAAGTGAATGAAGAATCTTATTAATAAGAAGAAGACAAAGGTGGAGGAACTCTCGCGGCTCTATCTGGAACTCAAAGGTACAACCCATTCAAGATTTGCATGGTGTTGGTAGGCCAAAGGATTGTCATCTTGATCGATAAAGGGGCAACCTACAATTTTATAAATAAAGGCCTTATGGTAAGAAGGGGCTTAGTCACTAAAATTTTTGGGGGATTCAATGTGGTCATGGTTGATGGGTTTACCATACAATGTGCACAAAAAATTCAACAATTGAAAATGACTCTTGGGGATCATTCAATATGTGAAGAATTTATGTGGTTAGATTGGGAAATAATGACATGGTTCTTGAAGTACAATGGCTACATTCTCTTGGATAATTCTCATAGAACTACCAATCTATGGAATTGAAATTTAGAAATGAAGGAAAGGAAGTAGTTATCAAGGAAATCCAAAATAGAGCACCCCATGTAATCACTACTAAAAGGATGGAAATAAATTTTAGAAGATGACACGTAGCTTGGGTGACCAACTACTTGATCACACCCAAAAAGTTGTCCATGAGCACAAAGGATGCTTATCATATTGATGTAAAAGTTATGTTGGACAAGCAGAGCAAAAAAAATCATTATATATCCCTAGGAGTACCACCTAACTGAGGGTTTGAGCACATTATTGTGCTCCAAACAAGTGCAAAGCCAATGATAACCATTCCTTACCATTACACCATGATCCAAAAGGAAGATATCGAGAAGGCAGTGAAGGAGATTTTGGATATGGACCACATTAGGCCATGTTCTAGTTCATTTTCCTCTTTAGTAGTACTACTGAAGAAAAAGGGTGGTACTATGAAAATGTGTGGCAATTGTTAGGCATTAAATAAGAAAATAATCAAGAATAGATATGCCATCCCCAGGACCGATGAACTGATAGATGAGTTGCATGGAGCTATACACTTATTGAAGACTATTTTACGCTTAGGATACCATCGAATCCGAATGAGAGATGAAGATATTCATAAAACTACTTTTAGGTGTCACTATGAATACTTCAAGTTTTTATTCATGCCCTTTGGCTTGACTAATGCCTCAACAACCTTAGAATCATGCAAAAACAAGGTATTTAGCAAGCAATTAAGAAATTTTGTCTTAGTTTTCTTTGACGATATTTTGATACTTAGTAAGACTTGGGGGGAACACCTAAAGCACTTGGATGAAGCATTTTGGAGAGATGCTCATTCTTAGCCAATCTAAGTGTGAGTTTGGGCTAAATGAAATCTTGTATCTTGGTAATGTCATTAATGAACAAGGGGTCCAAGTGGACCAACAAGAGATCCAAGCCATTCAAGAGTGGCCACCCCTTAAGAATATGTCACAATTAAGAAGATTTTGACATAGGAGCATCCTAGGTGCAAGAGCAATCTTGCATCAACCAAAAAGATATTTTCATTTTTCAGTTTGTCTTATTTTTGTTGATTGTCCAGTTAATTTTGGATATTTTCTTCATAAGGATTTTCAAATTCAATTTGGGCAAACTAATGACATCACCTTGTAGAAGAGCTTAATGGGTGTCTGCATTTCAAATTTGGTGAAGATTGGACAAAAATTAGCTAAGTTATGACCTTGTGGGTTTTTGATCTGTCGTTGACCTTTGTGGAGATTTGTTGTTGAATAGGTCCATTTACAACTAGTTCCAATATATTTTCCCACACAACCTGTTCTTATTGGTTTCTATGTATTTGTGGGAATTACTTTCCCATTTGAGTCTTTCAGGAATTCCATATCCATTTGAAGTTTGCGGGTTATACATGGCCATCAAGATTTGCAGATAACTCAAGTGAACTAAACATTTCCAAGTTCAATCAATTGATTCAGATGAACTCTAACGATGATGTCAAGATAATGTAAGCATGACATCAACAGAATAATGATATCACCACGTACGGATTGTGGAGTTTTGTTGGCCAATGAAACATGCAAAATTTCTTGTTTGATTCAGCCAATTATGGATCATTTGCTTGCTATTGCATTTTTTGTTTCTAGAATGATTCAATTTTCGTAATGGCTAGGATTTGATTTGATCTAACTTTCTAATCACCAAAGGATAAATGGAGATCAATACACGCTTGGGGGGCTATCCATTAGAGAGGGAGATGGTTCACCATTATTGAAAGGGTGACGAAGAGAGAGAAAACTCCAAATAGAGAAGGATCCAGAGGAGGACGTGTAGGAGTTAATGCCTAGCGAGAGTAGAGGCCCATGAAGAAGTGTTTGTAATGTGATGGCTATTGAAAGCCTTGTCAAATGAATGTGTGAAGAACTCTAAAGCATATTATGTTATGTAAATAATAATGTGTAATTTTGAATTTAAACCCAATGAATGTCATTTGCCATGTTTATGCTTCCATTGTGATTGTGAGTATTGTTGTGTTGGTTGTGTGATTGGTCACTTGATAAGGCCCCTAGTCACGATTGTGTCAAACAATTTTAGAGCAAGAGTTTCTAAGTGTGTAGACATATCACCAAACATGAGGTTGTTTGCATTAGGACCTATGGTTGGATGAAATGTGTATGAGAATATGTTGGTTGTACTCTAGTAGAGATTAAGATGGGTAGAAGGTATACGAAGTTACTCCGCCAAGAGAGAGTGGGTAGAGGAAGCTTTGAGAGGTGCATCTTCTAGGGTTTCTATTGGGTAGAGGAAGCTTTGAGAGGTGCATCTTCTAGGGTTTATGTTGGGTAGAGGATAGGTGTGTGAGAGAGGGTTTTTTGTAGCATGTGGAGGAGACCTATAAATGCAGACAGTGTAGGCTCTAAAAGGAAATTGTTAAGTTGTGAATTGTGAGGTTGTATGCGTGTGGAGATGGAATGTAGGAAGAGTATGGGGTCTATTTTAGGAAAGACTATAGGAATTTCATTCCTTGTGGGGAGAGAAAAAAGATTAAGAGTTAGACACTGCAAGTGTTGAGAAAGAGTAGAATAGGTATGGAGAAGAGAAGAGAAAAGGAGAAAATGGGTAAGGCAAAGCCCCATTATTTTCTTGACAAAGATTTGTTTGCAAATGAATTTATGTGTGCAAAAAAAGAGGAAGTAGAAAGAAAGAAGATTGCAGTAGTGGAAGAATGCCTTTTGGAAGGCATAAAGGAAATGGTGAAAAAGGTTACAACAAAGGTAGAGGATGAAGAGGAGAATGATGTTGCATAAGAAATTGAGTGTCCTTTGGCAGATGCAAAGGTGTTGGAAGATGAAGATATAGCAACAATATTGACATCAAGGGATGAGATAAGAGGAAATGTTGCAACAAATGATGATAAATAATATGTTGTGGAAGCAAAGAAGGAAAATACTACAAAGGTAATAGATAATCTTTTTTATTTTATCAGTAAAGAAGATGATGTTGAGTTGTGTGCATATGAGTTGATAAAACAAAAGATGGAGGAAAATGTGGTGATGTGTGAAGAGGAAGTGCATATGGAAATATTTAATTTCCATGATATTGTTAGTACATATCATAAAAGTAGTATGTGAGTTAGTTACGCCAAGTGGTACCACTATGAATTTATAATTCCCATATCTAGTTTGAAAGGTCATTTTAGGATGTCTTCCTCCTTGATTCTTATTTAAAAGCAAGGTAAGGGCCTTGATTCTTACTTGATATACTAAGTGAAGACTATTTTTTGAAAATACAAATGCTACCTTCATTTGATAAAATTGGTTTTCTATGTGAGTGAATGGATATATATTCTTTATCATTACTTTATTAAGCATTTGATAATCTATACACAATCTTAGTTTTATATCCTTCTTTTTGGCACAAATAACTGGTGTTCCCTAGGGTGACACACTTGACAAGTTATTATTTCTTTTCCCAATTATTCTTGTAATTGCATCTTAAGTTCAAACAATTTTGATACATTCATTTGATAGGGAGCATTTTACATGGGTTCAAATCTAAGTAAAATTCGATAGAGAATTTAAACCTTATTTTAGAAGGCAGTCCTAGTAAATCCTTAGAAAAAACATCATTAATTTTTTTAAGAAAATAGAATATTTTAAAGTTGGGGTGACTTTACCTATTTCTTGTCTAGTGTAACCATAAATAATTGGGCTCCTTTCCTTCTTACTTTATTTAGTTGCATTGTTGAAATAGTTTCCACATTTATAGCCCTATATATTCCTTGCATCTTGACTTTATTTCTTTCATCATCTACACATTCTACCAGTTTATAGTATCAATCCACACTTTCTTAATGATTGACTAATTAAGTCATTCCAATGATCACATCATAAGACCCAGGGGTTCCACATACAAGTCTTCTTTTGTTTCAAACTCAAAAAATTGAATGGAAGTGTTCAACAAACATTTATTTACTTCTTTAAAAGTCTTATCCCCGTATTAGACTATCCCCGATGTTTCCATATGACTAACTTATAAAGACATTTTTTCACATGTTTAAGATCAATGAAATATTTTGACGATTTTGTGTTTACTAGGATGGAGACAATGTTAGTATGAAAAGTGTTTATACCTATCTAGTTTACTTTTAGCTAGTAGAACTATTTGTGCTACACTTAATCTCACTCAAAAAAATATTATATTTGTGTCTCACCTTATAGGGACTTTACACATGTCCTCACACTTTTTCCAACTATTCTACATGTGTCACATCTATTAGAGGGTTGACTAGTTGTCTACCCTTACCTTCCTTCTTCCTCATCTTCATATACAAAGAGCATATTGTAGTATTTTATTCACATTTATGATAGTTTTTGGATTTTGATTGTGTGATTTCATTTGTGGAAGTTATTATAATATGTGTTCATTTTATCGTTGCTCCAACATGGTATCAAATCCATAAATAGAAAATATCTTCCTAATTTATATTAAATCCCATAGCCCAATTATAAGTGTATTATAGAGCCAAACATGTACACCACCATTGAGTCTATAAGGCATGAGAAAGATAAAATTACCTATCATTTTTTATACCTACATTGTATGAACTTCATATGACTTTACTTGTATAGAAATATTTTTTATAAAATCTCCATTTTACAACAACTAAATTGGTGTTTTCTAGGCATTTTTTATAGAGGTCCATTTTTATGCATGAAAGACATAAAAGATGTATAAGGTTTAGGATTGTCTGTGAACTTAACAAATTGAAAAGACATAAACTAAATGGAAGAAAACTAGCTATTAGCTAGACCCATCAATAGCAAGCTCACGACCTAACTTTTGAATCTTGCTTTGATACCATATGTAACAACTTGATAGGTTGTACCTAATTTTTTTTCTTATTAAAATTTTTACATATTATTTCACCTATATAATCAGGAAATAATACTCAAATAATTATTTTGTCCATATGAGCCAGGCATTCATCTGTTCATATGAGACATGCATTCATTTCTGCATACGAGAAATAATTTTTGCTCTACCCAAATACTTTGATTTATTAGGATAATTTATGTCTTGAGTCTTCTTGATAGACTACTCTACCGTATTAGAACAACACTTAGGACACTATCTACCAAGAAGTTTATAAGATCAAATTTGCACCCCAAAGTTCATAATTTGGCCTAAAGCCTCAAGGATGCAAAAAGTTGAATCAAAAATCTTTTGAGTATACAATAATTCTTGAATTTATCTTTTAATTTCATTAAATAGGTTAGTGCAAGTTGGTCTATCTAATTTTTGAAAAAAATACCAACCACACTCTAGAGACCTAAGTATTGGGAACCCCCTTTGTTTACCTAGGCTATCTATATATTCATACCTATAGGATTAATGTATAACATATTTAGTTGTACTTCCATTTTTTATGTGAGCTGTAAAGAGTGGGAATGAAACCCTTTCTAGGGCCCCTTTCCCTTAGACAATCTCCCTTTGACTACTACCCACAAAGGGAAGCATTGATTCACTATTTTTTTTATTGTTTAGATAAAAACTTGTTAACTATTTATCTTAAACACATACTCCTACTTGAGTAAATTTTTATTTGAAATCATATGGTGATAAATCTACTGGATACTTAAAACAATTGTTAGTTTATTTGTTTGAGGAAGATTTATCACTCACTCAGATTAAAAATAATGTGTCCTCATTACTCCCTAATAATTTAAAGGGACAAAACCATAGATGTCATTGTTACAATTATGTTAGGTAATAGATGCAATAATTCAATCATGATGACTTGACTCATAAACCTAAAATAGAGGCATCGTTAAAACTAAACACTATGAATGGTTTTGTTTGTTTATAATATTTTAAAAATATAATATTATATCAAATATTTAAAAATTTAAAGCTAAAAATACTTTTCAACAATATATCTTTAGTTCTAAAATTCATAAAGATAAAATATGATATCATTAAGATAACAAAATGAATAATTATATTTAAAAAAAGAATAATTACTAACTAATTTTTACCCACATATATAAGAAGAATCAATTTCAAATCTTTTATATCTAAAACTAATTTGATCTAGTAACTTACCATATGTCACTTTAAATAACTAGCTCTAAAAAATCAATCAGATCAATTAACTAAGGTTATACAAAAATAATTGTATTGATTATAATATAATATTTTATTATTTTAAAACATTTTAACACTATTACTCAATCATGTTTTCTTTTGTTCCCCATCATATAGCCATCTAATGAATGTTATTTACATGCATAATAAAATAATTAATTGTCTGTTTGATAAAATTGATTACTAAAATTGGATTATTTATAGATAGATGTACTAGTATAATATTTATATGATATAATAAAACATGTGTTATTCAATTACTTTGATTTAGAACAATAAACAAATTACAATCTCTTTCTTCCATAAATATGAAACTGACCCAAAAAAATAAAACAAATTATCATTATGCAAAATATTTATAAAATTGTAGTCACTCATGCATATATTCAAACTTTTAGTTGAAAGAAGAAATTTCTAATGAAATATATAATAAGTGATTGATTCTTAAGAGATTACTTGTATAAATCGCTAAGGCCTAATTCTAAATAGGATTGGAGTGACTAGAATATAAAATTACAAGTCATGGTGTACATAATACTTTTCAATTTGTTACTTCGATTTTGGTCATGACCCCTAAAATTGTTGCCCCTATTTGAATATTTTTGAGCATTGTCGGCGTTTCCTTAGGTTTCATGAACTTCAACGGGCACCAATTAGGTTGTTGTAACTTCTCCTTATGCTAACACTCTTTTATGAAGTCTTTCTTTTGTCCCTTGTTTCTTTGTGTTGTCGATTTTTTATGAAGTTTTTGCAACTTCCCGAAACACTGAAAGCTTAATGGGGATGTTTAAGTCTGAACATCTGAAAAGTTGTTGGACCATACCAAAGGTTATGTAACTTTTCAAAAGTCCACTAATGAAAGAAATTTAAAGAGTGAAAGAGAAGTTTCCATGCGTCATCAACATTTTTAATAGGTTTTGAAACCATTGTTAGTCCTCAATAGGGTTTCACAAATCTCTTCTTTTGCTGATTATACGAAAGTGAAGGTGGTAAAGTACATGGTTTTGTAAGTGTGGTGGATTTCACGTGATTTCTAAAACTTTCCTTATTAGGCAATGCCAATACAAGAAAATGTCAGATTAAGTGAATACAACCATGAAAAAACGTAAATATACAAAAATTTACTTAGACATCATTATCAAATGCAATGATAAATTAAAGTGAAGAATGCTCTAATAAAAGAAGAATATAACACTGGATTTCATAAAGTTTAATATTATATCATATTCATATATATGTTTCAATGTTACAAAATTGGAATTTATGCCTCAAAATAAAAAGCTATTAGCATATTTCTTCTAGTTGCAAAGAACAAACATGAGGACACAAATTCCTTCAGCTACCTCCTGCAGACACTCAATCTAGGCTGGCAACAACAAATTTTCATGAGATTGGATAAAGTGGGAAAATAGCTCCATATTGTTCCACACCAACCCTGCACAAAGAAGATTCATCACCTCCTCTATAGCCTCATGTTGGGTTGTAGTAGCAATGCATATGGTGTCACCCACAAAGACCGGTTCTGGGAAATTGGCTCAACCATCCAATGGCCACCCTCACTCTATTGTGGTACTTAGGATGTGTTAGAACTATAAAATTCTAAGAATTTTACAAATTGTTCATACCCGTGAGTTTCCAAATGACTCCTAATCATAAGCACAAAATCCTCTCTTCATAACATTTTGCCCATATTTTGCCATGTGGTCCCGTAGAATCCATTGAGTCATGAATATTTCACTATATAATCCATATCGGCAAGAGAAGATCAGGGTCTCCCCGACCCATAATGCATTCTTTTACTGATATATATTTGTTGCAGTTTATCGTCGGCAAGACTTCAAGGGTGTCACATCGATCGGAATTCGTCTGCAGGCACATATCGGCGTGACACGATTCATTGTCTCGGCGACAAAAAATCACATCGGCAAGAGAGTTATCATCGAAATAAGTCATAGCTAAATCATATTGTCTTACTGATCGGTGCCCTAGCAAATGTTTCGGCCAAACCAAAAGTCTTCGGAGTGAGGTCTCACAGAATGTATTATGTCTTATTGACTAGCACACCGAAAGACTTATCGGCCAGACTAAATGGTATCAGAGTGAAGTCTTAGCGAATACATCGAGTCTTTCCGACAAAGTGAAGGGGATTTTATCCAAGGTCATCGAAATGACGTCTCATCGAACGCGTCGGGTCTTTCTGATAAAGCACACATGGATTCTATCAAAAGATTATCAGAATGAGGTCATACCGTCTTGCTGACCCGTATGTTATGTTGAAGCATCGTTCTATTGGCGAGAAAGTAAATATGTCTCAGCGACCAGAAAACATACTAAAAGGCGTATCTCGGCGAGACATAATGTAACCTATGAGACATCACCCCGACTCCAAAAGTCTCGACGAAGCACATGAGATGAAAGGATATTTCTCGGTGAGACTCTAAATGTTGATGAGACGGCAGGATATTATAGTGATGTACAATTTTCAATAGTCGGTGAGACATTGAAGATCGATATGACTACATGATGTCTCGACAGGTGTTTGGCGAATGTTAGAAAAGGCCCGAATATAGTTGATTGCCGACATTTGAATGCGAAGCGATGTGTCTTTTCAAATACTGATGTATAAATGTTCATTTTTTATTGTAAAAGATAAGATACAATAGATAGAATAAGAAGATAGGATAGGAAAACAATTTTCACAGAACAAAGACTACGATGTATGATTTCAAAATGGAGATATTAATGAGAATCAGTTGATGTGGCAGCGTATTTTTGGTGTCAATTGTCTTTTATTTTCATTGAAAGTATTACTAAAGTTGTCTCCAAGATTGATACTTTCTGGTTATTTAAATTGATATAAGAAGTTTATATTCAGTTTATCAGTGCACATTTGTTGTATCTGTGTGGTTGATTGATTGGTTCTTTCAAGAAAAGATTAAATCCTTTTAATTGATCACAATAATCAGGGAAATTCATCTGGATCATTAAGAAGAACTTGGTAGCCATAGTCTTGCATTTTTGTACAAGTTATAAACTAAAATATATGCCAAACAATTTGAATGTTCTACAGAAATCAGTTACCCATTTATATTTCATTTGACTCTGCATACCCAATAAGGCACTGGTCTCTGCACTTTTCATCATTTAGTTTCATTCTTTTTTTACATATGTTAACTGAATATATTAGGTTTTAGTTTTAATATTGTTATACAATTTATACCAAATTCTAGTTTTATTTGTCCACTCCCATCTGCGATTGTGGGAAAAACACTTCAAGAGGGATAAGCATGAGTCAAGTCTGCTTTATTCATATAGGTACACCCGCCTAGGTCTAGCAGCACCTGAAGAGTAGAAGGTTTAAACCATTTTGACCTTGTATGTTACCCTGAAACATATCAAGAGATTGGCAACCTCTTGAGGCATTTCGCCTGCGTTTTTGAGAGCTAACAAAATGGCGACTCTGCTAGGGACATTATTGCAAGATATCCGATTGAAGATTATATAGAGTCATTGAAGAAAAAGTCATAATTTGAGAAGTTTCAGAAAGAGTGATTCCGCTGGGGAAAATCAAAAATAATTTTAAAAGGAAAACTTTTCCTACTTTCGAAAAAGTAGGTGGTGACTCTGGTAAAAACTTGATGAAGAATGGATAAACAATTTGTGTATGGAACAAAAGAATATTTTGAAAGGTAGTAGTTGATAAGAGGAATTAAATAATTGGAAAAAGCAAAAGCTACAAATTAAGAAACACTGCAAATTAAGAAAGAAACACTACAATTGGACCAACAACTGTTAGAATTTTGCAATAAGAATGAATACACAAATGCAGGCAGGCATTGGACCCCTCAAACGCCTGACAATATAATTGGATTTTTTTACAATGGAGGTGATGTATATCATGCACAGCAGAACACTTATTCACCACAACCGTCGAAGCAAGTAAATGCTTATCCAGTCCATCTTGGACAAAGATTGGTGAGTTATCAAGATTGTCAATGTGATCAATGTCAAGTGCAACACAATTCTAGTTCACTTGGAAATGTCAATCAAAATTTGCAACAAGGTACGTATCAAAACCAACAATCTAAAAATGATGAATATTTCAAAAATATTTTGGATGCCTTTCTTGGCATAAAGAGATGTGAAGGAGAATCTAGGCACTCTTTGTTCCGCAGAATGGAAAATATTTGTAGGAAAATACCTATTAATTTCCCACCTAGTAGGTCTGAGATCATTCAACAATTCATGAAAGTGTATGAGCCAAATCTAATTTATTGGCCTGAATCATGGATACCAGTTTCTCTTGATCAACTAGATGAATGGATTGATATTGTAGATAGGAAAAGGTATGAAGACAATGGTGATATCATGGATGAGTATCAGGAGATCGATCAGACACTACAGCCAATAGAAGATGAGACATGTGCAGGTGAAAACAATTCCTATGACAACCTGCATGAGGAAGACGAAGATATTGAAATTCTTTCCTGTATAACAGATTGTGATAGTGCATGTTATGAGGGATCCAATGAATATTCAGATTGTGAAGATGAAACTATAACTAAGGGTTATTTTAGAATTAGATTAGATCATCAATGGAGACCATAAACCCAAAGCAATTACAAAATACAATGGAAGTAAACAAAAGAACGATTATACCATAAAACCGTCGAGACCTCCATGATTCACTTTTGTAACACCTTCTAGCTTGCTGGTTGATGTGTTGCCCTCAGATTCATCATGCGAGCAATCTGAAATAAAAGTCTAAGTCCTACACCAAGCTTTGAAGGATTTGATCAATGCCTAAATGCCTAAGACAATATGAGTGAAATGCCTATGCCTAAATATGCCAAGACTAAATGAAGTAAGATGACAAATGCTGCAAAGTTTAATGTCTGAAATCCAATGCCTCCTTATGTCTAAAATCCAATGCCTCCTTATGTCTAAAAATGAGCGGAAAATGGCATTTTATAGAAAATGCCATTTTGAACGGATGAATGAGATTGAATGTCAATAAGGTGTCTTAATCAATGGCCAAAATTGAATGTTGTAGTATGGAATAGGGTTAGGTCAAAATTAGGGCAATGACAAGAAATGAAGGGTTGAGATTGAATTATGAGATAATTCAATCAAGGGATGAAATTGAATGAGATGTCAAGAGATAAGATTTGATGTGGAAGATAAGATTACAGATAAAGAGGTGATAGGAGAAATTAAATAATAAAAATTATTTAACTGGTGACCAATGAATAATTAAATAATTAAAATAATTATTTAATTATAGAGGAATGTGACAAAGGAATCATTTTGAATTAAATAATGCTTTAATTCAAAAATTCAAGAGAGTGGACCAAATTAAATAATAAAAATTATTTAATTTAGGTGACAATGAATAATTAAATAATTAAAGATATTATTTAATTATAGAGGAATGTGACAAAAAGAATCATTTTGAATTAAATAATGATTTAATTCAAAATTCAAGAGAGTGGACCAAATTAAATAAATTAAATTTATTTAATTTATTAGAGAAGAGCCAATGAATAATTAAATAATTAAAATAATTATTTAATTATAGTGGAAGGTGGATAAAAATTAAATAAATAAGAATTTATTTAATTTTAGAAAGAAGACTTAATTAGTGACGTAATTAAATAAATAAAATTTATTTAATTAATCAGGGAGGAATAAAGATAGAAAATTAATTAAATAATTAAAATTATTTAATTAATAGAAGAATTATGACTTTAGAAAATAATTAAAAATTATTTAATTATGAAGAATGAAAGGGGAAATGATGGAGAATTTAGAAGTCACAAGCCTAAGACATTTTTTTAGTGTCTACATTTTTCCCCTCTTTGTCATAATGTAGCATGTTGCATTTTGACAAAGAAAATAAGTCCAAAAATATGCCCCAGTGCAAAATAAGGTGAGGAAGAATGACAAGGAGGGTTACAGTATGCCCCCTCGAGAGGAAAGACGGGCTCCAAGAACATGGGTGTGCTCTCGAAATGGACAAGGGGACTAGAATATGAAGAGACAAAGGAATGTTAGTGTAAAAGATATGGATGATGAAGATGCAGACTAGATGAAAGAATCCTTCAAAACTTGTAGTAGGACTGTAATATTTATTGCTCTTAATCATCATTGGGTGGTAAAAATGACACAAATAGACAACAAACACCATGATATGACATAGACCAAGGTGTGCAAGGTCATCCACTTGAAAAACAGGCAGTCACAGACAAGGATGATAATGACTCATACTAAGAGCGTGATTGCCCCAATCTTTTTGCCATAATCAACCACAAGCAGAAAAAGACAAAGACAAATCATGAAACGTCGTTGCTTCTCTAAATCCTATTTCCAGGAAATCCTTGATAAACTAGCAACATGATTGAAAAAATATACAAATAAAGTCCTTATCATGATACGTCGTTGTTTTTCTAAATCCTAGAATCAGGACCTCGCGAAGAAACTAGTAGTCATGCGTGTCAATCGTCATGATACGTCGTTGCTTCTCTAAATCCTGTTACGAGGATCTCGTTGAAAAACTAATACCATGATAAAAAGCCAAAAGACAAGTGCCATGTGTTTTCCAAGTGCTTCTGGATATCCATTGTTTCAATGTCAAGATGTCAAGTTTGGTGATGATGAGATGCCAGAGTGTGAAAGTGTTGAGGATGCTAAGACGACAAATGTCGAAAATTGTCGAATTTAGGAAGGACACATCCTGAATAATGTTAATGTCAAGAGGATTGATCCCTAAATGTCATGTGACGGTGATGATGACGATGCCTAGGAAGGAACATCCTGAGGCATAAGTGACACAGTTGGTTTTTCAGAAGGACACGTCTGAAAAATACTGATGTCGAGAGGAGTGATCCTTAGATGTCGAGAGGATCCCTCAAAATGTCGAATGAAAGTGACAATGCCTAGGAAGGACACATCCTAAAGCATGAATGATAGAGGTTACCTTTCAGAAGGACACATTTGAAGGCACTGATACGATTGTCATGTTTGAATAAACGATTGTCATACTTTGTTTTAATGATTTTTACCCACTGGGGAATGATTTGATCTATCTTAAAGACCTTTCGACGTGTGTGTCAGTGTGGTGCCATGAACCCTAATGGACTGATCTAGTGCGGCCTCGGGGGCTCATCGACAGATGGCCTTGCCTACGTCATACACTAAGAGACCTTGTAGTTCGACATGACCAATGACTTTGTATTGGTGACCAAAGATTGCGTCATGATTTTATTTTGACAAACCTAAAGGGACTGACCTAACGTCTCGGGGACTCAAATGTGAGTCTTGCCTACGTAGCAAGTGCGCAGAGACAACGTAGTTCGGACAATGACATGGACTGACTGACATGATTGACTTTGACTCCATTTTTAGGATTTTGACATTGATTTGGATTTTTTTGTGTTTTTCCTCAGGACGTTTTATGATTTTTAAGTCTTTCTTCAGGACATTTTATGATGTTTTTGTCTTTTTTCATGACTGTTTATGATGTTTTTGTCTTTTTCCAAGACTTTTTATGATTTTTTTGTCTTTCTTTAGGACATTTTATTAATTTTTTGGATTTTGACGTTTAAGAGGATCGTGACAAATGCATATGACTGATGCCTACACATGAGAATCCAAGGACAAATATGATTGTGCCCCTAGTCAAGTTGAATACCAATTGACAAATGATGACAAAGTTGTTTGACGTGGGAAGGACGCATCCCAAAACAACGTGAGGATGATGACGATAATGTGACGAAAGTATGGAGGTCTACAGCCGGGCCAAGAACACAGTCAAGTAAAATTTTGGATAATGTGCTTGTATGGATTAGACTCGTTGCATTTGGAATGACTTGGTTAGGACTAGATGGGATGATGATTATCCTTAGACTGTTTGACAAGGGAAAGCCAAGATAGGTGAGAGGCATGAAAGGATGAGAGGTGGCCTTGGTAAAGGATGAGAGACATGAGACTAAGGGAATTGTCATATGATTTTCAAGGACTATGTCATATAAGGAAAATAAGACTATGACAGTCAATGACATGATGTTTCGTGAATCGTGTATGACCGAAGGATAGACATGTCAAGAGTTTTCCCAAAGCATGATTTATGTGTGCCAGTTTTATGTCAAGACCAAGGTAAGTGGGGAAAATGTGTGGAAATGATAGGGCTTAGATGGACGTCAATATCATGAGGAAGGCATGGGAAAATGAGATGACTTGCTCCCAAGTATACAATTCTACATAGACGATTTATTTTACACATGATGCCTGTTTGCTAGGTTTTCATCATGGTACTTATCCAGGGCGCCTGTTTGCCAGGTTTTCACCGTAGGACGAAATTTTTCTCTTTACTATTTTCTTGACTTTTTTAAATTTTTTTGGTGTCACGAAGATGCCTATTTTCCAGGTTTTCATCAGGGTGACAATTTTTCATCATTTTTCAATTTTTTTGTATTTCTGATATGTATTGATGTTTTAGATGACCACTGACTATTTTGAATCCACTGACGGTGCCGATGTAGAGACTGGTGCCATGATATGCCAATAATAACCTTGTTGAAGGAGTTGTCTTGTTAGGATCATAGCACTTGTGTACAACTGATTAATGTCATTGCAATCCTTTCTGATACTAGAGTTGGCCTTATTAGAATACACACATCGCGATAGAGTGCCATGAGAGTCCTTGTGGTAAAGAGTTGCTGCCAAGATGTGACGAATGTGTGACGTGGGATTTTTGGACTTTAGACGAGATGTAGGATTATGACGAATGATGGTAAACGTGGAAAGGTTGTTTGGAAGTTTGGATGAATCACTTTTTATTTTCCAAACTTGGTATGATGGATGACAAATTTTGGAGGGATGGCGTTTGGAACCAACAGTTTTAGATGCCTTGTTTGATGACCATTTTGAAGGAGGTGGACATTTGTTGTATGTGGGAGTTCGCTTGTCTTATGGCTCCACATTGTGATTGACTTTTGTATTTGACTTACTGTCTTTGTTTGATCCATATTTCTTTGGGATCCATTTTAATTTCATTTGTCCATTTTTCCTTTTGTTTGATTCAATGGCCTTTGACATTTGATTTTGATCTTTTGACTTGTAATACTTTTGTTTTTGTTGGTCCCAAAGGGGAGGTTGATTCATGATAGAATGACAGTTTATGGTGTGGGTGGGCGGGGTGTTGGCAACAGTCTTATGACAAGGATTTCTCATGGATTCCATTTTGACATTTGTATCTGACAAGGTTGCCCCCAGTATTGAGGAGGTACCACTGACATCGTTTGATTTGCTGTCTAAGGAATAGCCAAGACCTTAATGTCTGTAATTTTCTTGAAGCTGTATTGATTCTAGAATGCCTTGCTCGTGTATGCCTAGTCCTTTTCCTTGATATTGCATGCTTTGACAGATTCTATTTGCGATGGGGTATTTGTTGTTTTGAAAGCAAGATGCTAACCCATCCTTAGGTATGTGGATACTGTCACTTATAATATTTTCATCTGCATGAACGCCTACTTGAACAAAGATAGATGACCCTAGTTGATAAAGTTTCTTAGCTTCATTGTCATGTTGGACATATTCCTGACTGATATCTTTGGTCTAATCGTGTGACATGTCAAGTTCAGATGATTATGTTGGTGTTTCCAAGGCAATGTCGAAGCCATAATTATGTTTAGTGTCATAAATTCCAATGATTTTAGCTATAACTTGATCATATGCAAGCATGTCCCTAGTGGGAGATTCTTGTTCTGGAGGAATATCATCTATGTGTCCCATGGAGGCAAGTGTCTCTTTGTGGGAAGTGTCAATAGTAGAGGCTTGTATAGGGTCGTCAAGTGTTTGATCATAAATGGCGTAAAGGTCAAGGAGTGGATCGTTTTGGACTTCTTGGTCAATGGTAGGGTCTTTGTCGAAGATGGGGTTGTCATGAATTTGGACTTCTTGGTCAATGGTAGGGTCTTGGTCAAAGATGGGGTTGTCGTGGATTTGGACTTCTTGGTCAATGGTAGGTGTATTTTTGATGTCATGATTGTCTTGAAGGACTTCTTGAATGGACTTTAAAATAGGGTCATGGGATGGACTACCTTGTTCTTGGCATGAGGGTGACATTATAAGGTCGTGCTTTGGGCTTTCATCTTGACATGTATTCTCAAGTTTATTAAATGGGATTTGACTTTGAGTAATGACAGAATTTTCATGACTAGATGTGGCCTGTGAGGGGATGATTTGAAAAGGATTAATGAATGACAGACTAGGATAGGACGTGGGAACTTGGACTGGACTAGTATATGAAGGATTAGGATATGACATGGGTACTTGCATTGGACTAGTATGTGAAGGACAAGGGTATGATGTGGAGACTTGGACTGGATATGACATGGAGTCTTGGACTAGATTAGGATGTGGTAGCATAGGATGTGACATGGAGACTTCGACTATATTAGTTGGTAATGACATAGGATATGACATAGGGACTTGGACTGGATTGGAGTAAGGTTGACTAAAATGGGACATGGAGACTTGGACCGAATCGATATGGTATGATGTGGGGACTTGACATGAGTTGGTAGATAGTTGATAAGGCATGTAGACTTGGACGGGATTGATAGGTGAAGGGTCAGAATATGACGTGGAGTTTTGGAATGGACTAGTTGATAGTTGGCTTCCCTTGTCAAGGTTAGGATAAGGGTGATAAGTGGACGGTTGTTGTGAATTACTGGTAGGATTTATGTCAAGTGATTGTTGATGGTGAGGGTAGACTAATGGAGGTGGAAAAGTATTTATGTCAAAGCCTCGTGGTAACTTAGCCCCTTGGTCCAAAAGCATAGCTAAATATCTTTGAGGGTCTTGTAAGACTGATTTTTCTACAAAGGAGACTATATCAGGATTTTGCATTGCGGCTTCTAAGTCTTCTACATATACTCGTCCATTTTGTTCTCTTTGTATGAATGGTTCAAAAATGTTTTGTGATGAAGATGGCATGTTCATGGAAGATTGCATGTTCATGTTGTGAAATGGGTCAAAAAAGGTCCAATGTTTGACTTAATTGTTTCTAGATGTTTGACCGTTGTTTGGGTTGTTTCAGTATCCAAAAAACACTTGCAAGCATGATATTTTGACTTAAAGCAAGCACACATGAGACAAGCACAATCCTATGGTTAGGCCAGGACAATATTCGCTAGATTCCACGTGGGTTTCCCCAACCACATATCTATAGTGTGTGAATTTAGAAGCTTGGCTGCACGGGCTCCCCCTTACAGTGCACTCTCTTCTCAGGCCAACCAAGCTTCCAACCCCCATGAAACTCCCATGGCAGATTGATCACCTCTACTAAAGACTACGAAAGTGTGGATGCCTTCACACCGACCGGTGCTGCGCTAGCAAATAGAAGGTTTTTGGCTTACTACACAAAGGTGTTTAGTTCGGGACCCCATTCGAGTGGCCATACATGGGGCAAGAGATTAATCACCAATTAGGTGGCACTCCAGTCTGAAGAGGTTAAGCTCAACAGGGTTTAAGGGAGTACTACTCTATCCGTATGACACATCCACACTCGTAATCTTAGGTTTTCCCTTAAGATTCACATTTATATACCGGTCGGGGGTAGCTTGGCCTTAGCTCCGTTGCCGGTTTGAGTTGCGTTAGGGTGATGAAATCCCCAGATAGACCCAATTTCTAGAGTTAGTAACCGTTTCTCTTACACCCAGGATCACACAAATGCGTAAGGGGAGAGGATACTTCGATATACCAAATCATGAGGGTAATAACACATAAAAACGGGTATGGTTTTCTGATCACCGAGTTTTCACAAGGTGAGAGCATACTCACCTACCATTTTGCAAACACAATCAGAAACTTGCAAATAAAATTCATTTTAGAGCACCAAAGGAAATGTTCCTAAATTAAAAAAAAATGCAAACAAGTGGTTTGAGAGATAAATCTTCAACAAACATAGCTACAAAACCACATGTCAGTAGTTTGAATATATGTCTTTGACTATCAATTTGCAAAAATAGTTAGATGCACCATTTTTTTTCCACTTGATCCAATGTGTCCTTTGAAGTGTTTATTTTCTGCACATGCACAAAACCAACAACAAACCCTAACAAGATAATGGATCACTACTATTAGAGGGTTAGCTAATCAAGACAAATCTGATTTTTAGAAACTTTTTTGATAGTAAAATAAAAAATACAGAGAATAAAGCATGTCTAAAATCTCAAGAGGTTTCCAAAAATGTAAATAAATTAGAAAAAATTGTTGTTTTGCACCTGAAATTAATTTTTTATGAAAAATCATAAAAAATTATAAAAAATACAAAACAACTCCAAAAATTTTGATTTTTTTACTCAAGTCGTATTCTGTCATTCCAAATCTGCAAAAAAAATTTGTGATCAGATCTGCAACCATTTGTGAGATATAGGTAAATATGTGTGAAACCCTAATTTTAAAAGTTTTGTTGTTTGACTAATAATTGTGCGTCCAAATTTGAAAGATAAAGAACAGACCCCTATTAAAATTTAGAGAGCTTTCTAGAAATGTAAACCTATCTGAAAAATTTGATAATTTTCTCTCAAAATTATTTTTTCATGAAATATAGAAAAAAAATTATAAAAAAATCAAACCAGCTCCAAAAAATCTGATTTTTGGAATGGAAGCTCTAGACGTTGTCTCCAACTTGCAAAAAACATTTTGTGAAAAAAAATGCAGCCGTTTGAAAGTTATGGTCGAATTTTTAGAAACTAGGGCTATCCACAATGATGTCAAACCTGCAACAAAAATCAAACAAAACTTGCAACAAAAGAATCTAACTCCAAGATTTCTCAAAATGTGGTAAAATATGTCAGGTTCACCAATGTAACTAAGGGTTATTTTAGAATTAGATTAGAGCATCAATGGAGACCATAAACCCAAAACAATTACAAAATACAATGGAAGTAAACAAAAGAACGATTATACCATAAAACCGCTGAGACCTCCATGATTCACTTTTGTAACACCTTCTAGCTTGCTGGTTGATGTGTTGCCCTCAGATTCATCATGCGAGCAATCTGAAATAAATTTCTAAGTCCTACACCAAGCTTTGAAGGATTTGATCAATGCCTAAATGCCTAAGACAATATGAGTGAAATGCCTATGCCTAAATATGCCAAGACTAAATGAAGTAAGATGACAAATGCTGCAAAGTTTAATGTCTGAAATCCAATGCCTCCTTATGTCTAAAATCCAATGCCTCCTTATGTCTAAAAATGAGAGGAAAATGGCATTTTATAGAAAATGCCATTTTGAACGGACGAATGAGATTGAATGTCAATAAGGTGTCTTAATCAATGGCCAACATTGAATGTTGTAGTATGGAATAGGGTTAGGTCAAAATTAGGGCAATGACAAGAAATGAAGGGTTGAGATTGAATTATGAGATAATTCAATCAAGGGATGAAATTGAATGAGATGTCAAGAGATAAGATTTGATATGGAAGATAAGATTGGCACAGATAAAGAGGTGATAGGAGAAATTAAATAATAAAAATTATTTAATCTGGGTGACCAATGAATAATTAAATAATTAAAATAATTATTTAATTATAGAGGAATGTGACAAAAGGAATCATTTTGAATTAAATAATGCTTTAATTCAAAATTCAAGAGAGTGGACCAAATTAAATAATAAAAATTATTTAATTTAGGTGACCAATGAATAATTAAATAATTAAAGATATTATTTAATTATAGAGGAATGTGACAAAAAGAATCATTTTGAATTAAATAATGCTTTAATTCAAAATTCAAGAGAGTGGACCAAATTAAATAAATTAAATTTATTTAATTTATTAGAGAAGAGGCCAATGAATAATTAAATAAATAAGAATTTATTTAATTTTAGAAAGAAGAGGACTTAATTAGTGACGTAATTAAATCAGGGAGGAATAAAGATAGAAAATTAATTAAATAATTAAAATTATTTAATTAATAGAAGAATTATGACTTTAGAAAATAATTATTTAATTATTTAATTATGAAGAATGAAAGGGGAAATGATGGAGAATTTAGAAGTCGCAAGCCTAAGACATTTTTTTAGTGTCTACAGAAACTATGGATTCTGATTTACAACAAGGTGATTCTTGCAGTTCTTGTGGAGATCAAGAAGAGGGAGAAATAATAGAAGATATGGAAGAAGAAACATGTTCACTCAGTAGTGAGCAAATTTCAGATTTGCTAGCTCTTGAATACCAGAGATGTGCACACAAGGATGATTCTGAAATTCTGTGTCCAGCTTACATTTGTTTTGACAATGAAAGTCCTTTGTGCAATGATTCATATGACTCCCTGTGCATTTCTCGAAATGATGGAGAAACCTTTGAAGTTGATCAAAAACCTGTGTCCATTCAAGATGAGGTATGCGATTTTGAAATTTCTAACTCATGTGGAGAAGACATTTATTTGCATGCCAAGGATGATAGAAGTCTAGCATTGATTGGTTCACATATGCATGATATTGAAGATATGAGTCATAATCCAGTGTCATTTCCAAATGGTGATATGGAAGAGGTGCAAAAGGTTTTAGATTTGTTTGTCTCAAATAGCGTTGATATGACATAAATTTTTGATTCTCAAGAGAAGCAATTTGATGGTGAATTTTTAGTACAACTGGGAGAGTATTTTATAATACATAACAGTGGGAAAGATAATGAGAAATATTGCATTGAATATGCATGTACTTTGTATGTTAAAGATAACAGAGATTTGTCCCATGATGATGGAGAATTTGAATTGCAGAATGGTGAAGGGAATTTGGGCCAAGTTGAGCATGGTGATTCTCTAAAAACTTTCAATAATAGTGGCAGGGAAGATTGCATGAATATCTTCAAGAAAAATTTGATGAACTCAAAGCAAAGTCAGGTGTTCGATAGAGGAAAGTATGGGCCTTTCTTTTGGATGGCATTGAGCCATCATTTATGGTTTGAATTTTAGACCGTAATAGCTCAAAACAGATGAAGTTAAAACAAAGAGGATTAAGGGTTGCCAGTGCATGGACAACTCTTGATAATCCTCTTAAAAATTCTTCTCCATGCACAGTAGTTTAGGAAATAAAGGAACAGGAATTGCCAGTACATGGACAGTCCTGATATTCCTTCTTTTCAAATAAATTTTTCCATGTATAGTAGTTTAGGGTCTCATTCATTTCCATTTCCATTCATTCTATCTTGCTCATAGGTCCATCACCTTGAGTTTGGTCTGCTCACCCAGAAATCTGGATCCTTGCAATGATTTCACAACCATTCATCCCCAGACAGAGCCACTATTAGAACTATAAAATTATGATAATTTTACAAGTTTTTCATACCCGTGAGTTTCCAAATGAGTCTTTATCATAAGCACAAAATCCTCTCTTCATAACATTTTTCCCATATTTTTCCATGTGGTCCCGTAGAATCCATCGAGTCATGAATATTGCACTATATAATCCATATCGGCAAGAGAAGATCAGGGTCTCCCCGACCCATAATGCATTCTTTTACTAATATATATTTGTTGCAGTCTATCGGCAAGACTTCAGGGGTGTCACACTGATCAGAATTCGTCTGCAGGCACATATCGGCGTGACACGATTCATTGTCTTGGCGACAGAAAATCACATCGGCAAGAGAGTTATCATTGGAATAAGTCATAGCGAAATCATATTGTCTTACCGATCGATGCCCTAGCAAATGTTTCGACCAAACCAAAAGTCTTCAGAGTGAGGTCTCACTGAATGTATTATGTCGGCCAGACTAAATGGTATCAGAGTGAAGTCTTAGCGAATACATCAGGTTTTGCTGACAAAGTGAAGGAGACTCTATCCAAGGTCATAAGAATAACATCTCATCGAACGCGCTGGGTCTTGCCAATAAAGCACATAGGGATTATATCAAAAGATTATTGGAATGAGGTCATACCATCTTGCCGACCCGTATGTTACGCCGAAGCATCGTTTTATCGGTGAGAAAGCAAATATGTCTCAGCGACCAGAAAACATACTAAAAGGTGTATCTCGGCGAGACATAATGTAACCTATGAGACATCACCCCAACTCCAAAAGTCTCGATGAAGCATGTGAGACGAAAGGATATTTCTCGGTGAGACTCCAAATGTCGATGAGACGGCAGGATATTATAGCGATGTGCAATTTTCAATAGTCGGTGAGACATTGAAGATCGGTATAACTACAAGATGTCTCAGTGGGTGTTTGGCGAATGTTAGAAAAGGCCTGAATACAGTTGATCGTCGACATTTGAATGCGAAGCGATGTGTCTTTCCAAATACTAATGTATAAATGTTCATTTTTTATTGTAAAAGATAAGATACAATAGATAGGATAGGAAAAGAATTTTCACAAAACAGAGACTATGATGTATGATTTCAAAATAGAGATACTAATGAGAATCAGTTGATGTGGCAGCGTATTTTTGGTGTCAATTGTTTGTTATTTTCATTGAAAGTATTACTAAAGTTGTCTCCAAGATTGATGATTTCTGGTTATTTAAATTGATATAACAAGTTTATATTCAGTTTATCAGTGCACATTTGTTGTATCTGTGTGGTTGATTGATTGGTTCTTTCAAGAAAAGATTAAATCCTTTTAATTGATCACAATAATCAGGGAAATTCATCTGGATCATTAAGAAGAACTTGGTAGTCACAGTCTTGCATGTTTGTACAAGTTATAAACTAAAATATATGCCAAAAAATTTGAATGTTCTCATAAAATAAGTTACCCATTTATATTTCATTTGACTCCGCATACCCAATAAGGCACTGGTCTCTGCACTTTTCATCATTTAGTTTCATTCTTTTTTTACATCTGTTAACTGAACATATTAGGTTTTAGTTTTAATATTGTTATACAATTTATACCAAATTCCAGTTTTATTTGTCCACTCCCATCTGCCATTGTGGGAAAAACACTTCAAGAGGGATAAGCATGAGTCAAGTCTGCTTTATTCATATAGGTACACCCGCCTAGGTCTAGTAGCACCTGAAGAGTAGAAGGTTTAAGCCATTTTGACCTTGTTTGTTACCCTAAAACGTATCAAGAGATTGGCAACCTCTTGAGGCATTTCGCCTACGTTTTTGAGAGCTAACAGGATGAACCAAGCATTTTGCTGCCCTAACTCCCCAATCACGCCATCTAGAGGTGAAAACCACATTGTAGATGAAACACTCTAGGAGATTTGCATTGTGGACATGGACATGGTTCAAGAATCCTTTCACCAAAATCTAGTGCAACACTTCCTACTCTATCTCACTCTGGATTACGAAAATTTCCCTCAATTGATTTGTTAACAGTCTGGAGAAGGGATTGCATTCAACTTCCTCAATCACAATGAAATCATTCCTTGAGGAACCATTACTCTCGATATTCGCCATTTTTCAGGAATGCAACTTGAAATATGAAAATGAAGATACTACTCACTAGATTTATAGAAAATAGGAAGTAAATCCAAGCTAGATTTTCTTGGGACTTGGCGATCGAAGGGGCAGTGATGTGGCTTGAGAACTAAATGATAATGTGACAAAAAATTAAAAAAGCCTTAGTTCTGCTATGAAATTTTTTAGTATTCTCTTCAGTTAAATGCTCACACACATGGATTTATGAAGACATGAACTACCATTTAATTCAAGGCTTGAAACTTGCACCATTTGCAAGTATGGATGACCACATGGCAGATGTCTGAATAGGAAGCGCTTTGGCTAACTATCAAATCCAACTAAGGAGACAATGTAATGATGATCATTCTTAACCTTTAATTCATTGAGTTTATCAACTTCTTTAAGTGAAATGATTAGCTGGAAAGAAACCGTTGATCAGTCTAATGGCCGTTATTGTAATCGCTAAAATTCAAGATCGAGGTGGGATATAAAATTGAAAAAAAATGACTTTGAGTGGGGCCAAATTTTTTGTAATAGCACCGTGATGTAATTAAGGAAGGAGGAACATTTATGAGAATAAACTATGATTTTAGATTGCTTTTAATTTGTGAGTTATAAGCTTTGAGTATAGTATTCGTCATATCGATCTGTTGGCTGAACTGATTATGAAGATTTGTTTTCTGTGTGGAATAATTTTTTGATACTTGTGTACCTTGGAATTTTACCCTACTCTAATGTGCACAATAACTAAAAATGCAAGTGATAAAACACTAATAACACTTCAATGATTAGCCTAAAGAGTGATAAAACAAAGAAAATAGATGAAATACAAACGTAAATCGATTATACCTTCCTTGTTGTTGAAGACTCCTTAGTTGGCCCTTGATTTAGATGGATTTTTGTGCTCCTTAGATGGCTTTTGATGTTACTAGATGCAAGATTGATCATGAAAAATGACTAATTGGATGGCTAAATGGTAGTAAATGCTTGAGAATGCAAATTGGCAGCATAAGGTTGCTGAAAATGAAAGTGTTGAAAATGCCCTGGAGGAGGGGGTATTTATAGGAGAATTTGAATTCTTTAGAGAATTCAATGGTTGAGATTCATCCAACAAGGTCAAGATGAAGGGCTATGGTGGGTTGAGAACTCACAAGCCCTCTCATCTTGACATGTGGATGGTGAAGTGGCTAAGAAGAGATGAGGTGTAAGTGAGGTGGCCAAAAGGTACATGATGTGGAGGAAGGACAAGTACCTTCCAAGTACCTTGGGGAGTGAGAAGATTTCCTCAAAAAGGGATTCCTTGTCCCCAAGTGAGAATGAAAGGGACATTTGAGGAATTTTGGAATTCCTCAAAAATCTCCATGGGAAAAGGAGAGGTGGTTGAAAATATAAATGTGAATTAAAAATTCACATTCTTAGGAGAGTCTAAAGGATAAAAGGTGAGCTCCAAAAAGGTTGGACTTGGTCACATGTGGATGATGTGACAAGTCCAAGGTTCTAGAAGCCTTGGAAGATAGAATGTGAATTAAAAATTCACATAGAATCTAGGATAAATAAATGTGAATTAAAAATTCACATGGGAAAGAGGGTCAATGCTAAAAAGAGATAAATGCAAAGGTTGACTAAAAAGGTGGTGCTAAATATGGCTAATGACCTTGGTTAAGGTTGTGCAAATATTGGATTAGAATAATTAATGGAAGATTAGAGGCAAGTGGCAAATGTAGGAGGATGTGACATTAATCTTTGATTAAGAGGATGCACATCATAATCATGAATTAATTAAATTAATTCAGATTAGAGCAAGATCATGGAGGATGTGACAAAGAGAGAGAATGAAGAATTTTAAATTGATTTTAAATCAAAAGGGAAAAATGACTAAATTAAATAAATTGGTGTATTTATTTAATTTAGAGGAAGGTGAAAGATAAAGCATTTAGTTATTAAATTAAATACTTTACAGATATGAACAAAAGGTGTAATATTAATTTAATAAATTAATATTTAATATGATAGACGAAAAGGGAGTAAATTTAATCATATGGGAGTGATTAAATTTAGATGTCTACATTTTGCCCCTCTTCAAAATATTGTTAGAATAACAGTGTTTCGAAGAAAAATAAAATGCAAATGAGGGAGGAAATGATAGATGGTGATGCCCCTAGCATGGAAAAGGTTGATGATGCCCCAATGACTATGCTGAAGGAATGGAGGAATGGTAGGAGGGTATGCCCCCTCGAGAGGGCAGTTGGGGGAGGAAAAAGGGGGTCCCCGGGTGATGTCTTGATAGGAAGAAAAGGAAGGACACCATTGGATAGAGCTTGAAAAACCAAACAATTTTGGTTTTTGAATGAAGGTGATCCGACGCACGGTTTGCAAATGGCAGCCTCGAGAAGTTAGCGATTAGTTGGAGGAAGAAAAAAGGAAATAAAAGGTAAAAAATACCTTTTAAGAAGAAGGGGGTTAAAAAGTTAATTTTAAAAATTACCTTAGTCGTTTTCACTATAGCAGTTGAGAGGAGGAGAGTAGAGAAGAGAAAGCGACCGAGGAGGAATGATGCCGACAGACAACGACACGGAGATTGTGCACCGGGCAGATGAGGTGCGTGGATTATACAGCGAGCGAGCGGGCGCACAACATGTGAGTGGTGACAAAACCCATATATTTAATTTACGCATTTTTCACATGTTGTTTTATAGATTTTAAAAATTTGAAAACGTGGGTTTTGTTAGTTAGCAGAATTTAAAAAATGGGTTGGGGTTAGATTTAAAAAAACCAAAATAAGAAAAAAGA
>VDFB02091791.1:0-37403 GCA_007258455.2 Sequoia sempervirens | reverse complement strand
GAGAGATGATTGTCACTTTGGAGGACGTGTGGCGCATCCCGAGGCTGCCAATAGCCGGACGGTTAGTGAGTGAGGTGGTGTCCACAGGGGTGGAGTTACAGGAGACCATTAGAGTATTGTTTGGACGCGAGGAGTTGCCCCTGGTGAAGGGTCAGTTGGATTTGGGACCAATGTCATTCGCTAAAAGCAACACCATTATTGTTCTTGTGTGGTCTGATTAGTGGGATACTATTGCCAGATCGGAGCAGACGTACATGTAGCTTTCGCTATATGGAGGTGATCCAACACATTGTCGAGTGGTGAGGGGGGTCGTTTTCATGGGGGTCATGTGTATTGACTCATCTATACAGAGATATGCACGGGATCTGTTACCGGAGGATATCGAGCTTGACACATATGACGCTGCTGTAGATTTGGGCTTGGGAGCATATTGCAGTGACGAGGCCGAGAGTGGTGAGGGCGGGGATAGTGGATGATCGCGAGCCCGTGGCATGGGAGTATGGGGAGGTGAGAGGTTTGGTTCTGCGCTATGAGATGTAGGGAGAGATGGAGGGGTGGAGGAGAGCGTTTGATGATCTACATCCGAGGGACATAGAGTGGCGGCCATATAGGTCGCGTCAATTCAGGGGATGGACTAATACGAGGAGACAGGAGGGTTACTTTCTGAGCAGGTGTTTTATTATTGGGAATTTGCCATGCATAGTAGAGTCGCATCGACCAGACAGAGTGTTGAGGCAGTTTGGAGTGATACAGGATATTCTGGCAGCGCCTATCATGTTCTGGCGATACAGTAGAGAGATACCATGGGGAGGCTGCATAGCACCAGGTACAGCCAAGGTGTCATGGATGGCAGCAAAACATGTGCCTTATCCAGGGAGAGTTGGAGGAGAGCAGGTGTCGGTTGTGATAAAGCGATATCAAAGGTGGTTCCAGAATAGGTTATGGGAGAGGATTACTCCTATTCAGCCTATTTTGAGGGTAGTGGGTGTTGGACCAAAGGATGATCAGAGACTACGGAGAGAGAGGAAAGGAGGGGTGCAACAGCGATGAGAGGCTGTGGTAGTGGTAGATCAAGGGGGATAGGAGGAGCCCGAGGAGGATGAGACAGAGCATGCGGGCAGACCAGGGAGGAGGAGGAGGAGACATCAGAGGCGAGGTTAGAGAGATGGTCAGCAACGAGGGAGAGCGCAGGGGAGGGGACAACCACAAAGAACCCAGGGGGGGTAGACGGTGGAGGAGATGAGGGATGTTGATGATGGGGAGGATGAGGAGGATGAGGAGGATGTGAAGGATTTGGAGGTGGTAGGTGCGAGGAAGGCATCAGAGGAGGGGAGGAGACAGTTTGTGGTAGGACGACATGGTCAGCCATGGCGGTTGCGAGTTCAGCCTACCGCGGAGAGTCACGAGGCTCGACAGGAGCATGAGGACAGAGAGGATGAGGATGTTAGAGCAGCGCCAGAGGAGGAGAGGAGGTTGACATGACGTTGGTTCGTGGTGGAGAGACAGGGACAGGCGGGACAATTCTGGGTTCGCCGTATTGTGGAGGACTGTGAGAGGCGACAGGAGCAGGGGGCGGGGAGGATGAGACGGAGCAGGTGGGTGGGGAGGATGAGACGGAGCAGGTGGGTGAGGAGGATGATGCGATGGACATAGACAGGGATGTGGCGGAGGGGGATGTTATGGAGGCAAAGTCATTAGCATTGGTTCCTTATATGGTACCGGAGGATCCCATTGTACAGGCGAGAGGAGCAGAGGCAAGATTATAGATTGCGGAGCGGAGAGTGAGGGATCTTGAGGCCGAGTTAGCCAGAGTACAGCGAAAGGCATTTAGGGATTATGATGCCATTGTTTTCGAGCTAGGGTAGCGGTGAGGGAGAGAGACAGGGCACAGTCAGAGCTACAGAGGATGCAGGGTGAGTTGACCAGTGTGACATGGGATCGCGACAGATTGCAGGCGGAGGTTGTGGTTTTATAGGCCAGGGGGGAGCCAGAGGGGAGGACGGAGTAGGGGGCAGATTAGGGGACAGGATGTACGGGTCAGCAGTCAGGAGATCTTCAGCGAGATTGGGATGAGCTTCAGGACAGAGTACATTGCCTTGAGCAGGCAGTTGGAGAGATGGGGCTGATGCAGGAGAGGGAGGAGGAGGCTAGAGAGTAGGCACGAATTATGCAGGTTGAGAGAGATGTAGCACAGGAACAGGTGCAGGTGATGGAGGCAGAGAGGGATGTGGCACAGGCACGCATTTAGAGTGAGAGAGCATTGGTAGAGGCGGAGATACAGTCACTGTAGAGGGGGAGAGATGAGGCAGTAGCAGAGGTATCGACTCTCCAGAGAGAGCAGGATTTCGCAAAGCTGAGAGCATAGGCTCTTCAGAGGGATAGGGATGTAGCAGTGACTCGGGCACAGGCGGCTCAGAGGGAGAGAGATGCAGCAGAGATACGGATGTAGACTCTACAAGCGGAGAGGGATGTCATGATGGCTCATGCACCGGTAGGTTAGGGTGAGGGTGGGATGCCAGGAGCAGATATACAGGTTGTGGAGAGAGAGAGATGCAACGGTGGCACAGGCTGCGGCTGCAGAGGAGATGAGGGGCCGATTACAGGCAGAGCTGGCACAGAGCCGGTTGGCTCAGGAGGCATAGGAGCAGGAGAGGAGAGTCATTACCAGGGACTGAGACATGTATCGTCAAGAGCGGAATTCTGCTCGGGTCCAGGTTGCGGAGCGAGAGGAGAACATGAGAGAGGTAGGATTTTTGATGGCTGCATACTATCATGTAGTTCCTGATCCGGAACAACGGACATTCTGTTACACCCGACAGACACCTCAGAGGCCAGTGCCGTCCCAGTCATTGGGGACACGGACCCGAGGTTACAGTGATTCACCAGGGGTTTCACCAGGCAAGAGAGCAGTACCTAATTCTCCACAGAGATCAAATGTGGGGAGTTCATTTGGTATATGACATGATACTATGTTTTTGACAGGTGCAGGGTAGATGGATAGTGCAGAGATGCAGTGGATATTTGCAGGACCTTGTACTAGTGTTTTGATTGGATGATTTTTGTATACGATGGTCACAGATTGTGATGACATCGACAGCATTATTATATGTTAGTCTTGACTATGAGATGTACTGTGGACTTATGGTATATTTATATATATGATAGCTCTTATTGACCTCATGTTTTATGTGTGTGATGGATTTGAAATTTATAAATGATTGTGTTGATGCATATGTGGATGGTCATTTGATGGTAGTGGATGTTATATGTATGGATGTTTTTTATATATATATTTTTATGTATGATGGTTTTTGAGGGGTTTTATGCATGCCAACTAATGTGTGTGATGCAGGATGTAATGTATGGTGATTTTTGTTCTCATGTATGATGAATGTCTATGTTGTATGATGTATATGTGTAAGATAGATGTGGATATGCTTATGATGATGCGACAAATGCTTATTTTTTATATGCTTATGATGGTTATGTGCATGTGTGACTAATATGCAGGGTGTAATGGATGGTGTTTTTTGCTTTTTATGTATGACAAATGCCTATGTTGTATGATGTATATGTTTAAGATAGATGTGGATATGCTTATGATGATGCGGCAAATGCTTATGTTTTATATGCTTATGATGGTTATGTGCATGTTCGACTAATATGTGTGATGCAGGATGTAATGGATGTATTATGGCGGTATTGATGGTGGACCTAACACTTGATATTGCATCTAACACTTGATAGTGGAAGATGTATGCGGACATGGTGTGAGTGTGCACCTGTCAAAACCTTTTAGTATCTTGAGAAGAATAGGGGATGGAGGAGAAATGTTTGCACAACCAAAATCATAGGATGAATGTAATGCAATGGTCATGATTATGAAATGCTATCCTAATACAATTTGCCATCTTCGGAGCACTGATTTTTGCTATAGCATAAGACACCCAGTGCCAGGGTATGTGGAACCAAGGTGTATTAGTGTCTAATGCATGAAACAAACACAACAGACAAGAAGGCTATCCCAACACCCCAAAGTCACAAAGAAAGACCTTGGTCAGGCCAAGTATTGAGATAACCACAAGCACAAAAGGATGACCCAACATAACACAAGACCTCGGGGATCTTGGTGGGTACTATGTGGGACAACCAAGAAGACACAATCAAACAAAAGATCAAGATATGCCCCTATGTGGACCAATCAAAACACACCATAATATGATGGATTATGGTGGCCTTGAAAAGTGATGATAGGGAGCTCAAATGATAAACAAAAGCCAAAAACATCAAAAGATCGCAATCAATTTCAAATGTCATTTGCCATAGGATCAAAGGGATAGATGGGATTGATGAGGTATGTTAGGAAGGATGCATCCTGTTGAGACCTATGATGGATACTAAGCGAAAAGATCGATATGATGTAGGATATTCAAACTGATTGGATTTGTTGATACAAGTGAATCTTATTTGTTAAGAACTAGCTGGATAAGGGCATAGTTTGACGACACGACACAAGGGAGACAAGACACAACCTAAAGACCTAGGGGCTCGGGGGCCAATCAGAGATTAGCCTTGCCTATGTGAAAGCGTAGATCCCTCATAGTTCATGAAAAAAAGACCATGGATAAAGCAGAAAGAAGACAATGGTGATTGATGATGAAGGACACAAAACACGACAGACAAATGCCTCGGGGGAGGATCAAATGACCAACCTTGCCTACGTGAAAGCGCAGGGGCAATGTAGTTCGATGAAAAGACCATGGATAAAGCGGAAAGAGGACTGGTGAAGGCCAAGTGATGGAGGATCGAAACAAGTTGATCCAAAATGCCCCGAGGGCAGATCGAATGATCAGTCTTGCCTACGTGAAAGCACAGGGGCAACGTAGTTCGACGAAGGACGAAAGTGATGCGGAAGAATGAGATCTAGATGGAGACCGACATGATGGATGATCCTATATGGTGACATGGACCAACTAACAAAGGGAATGAATGACATAAGCTCAAAGTGGGATATTAAAATGCTCAGGATGAGGGATAGGCAGGATGGGTCATCCAATGCTCAATCAATAAATACCAAGCGGCCTAGGCTGAGGTGGGTGAGGACGATAGTGCGGATGAAAGCATAAAATAACTAGGATGTCAGGTAGATAATGATTAAGCCCTTTACAGATGACGCCTGTTACCAGGTTTTCACCATCCATACTTATCCAAGGCACCACCAAGAGGTGGTTTTCACCATAGGATGAATTTATTTTTCTTTACTATTTTTTGGATTTTTTATTACTTTTTTTTAATTTTTATTTTATTTTATTTTTTTTGATTTTTTTGATTTAGGTGGGGTTACCAAGCAGACTTAAGCGTATAACTTCTTCAGATGGATGATATTGATGAGTTCGTCAAGGGGATCTCCTTCGAGAGTAGTCAATCTATAGGCCCCAGATCCATATTTGGCGGCTATGATATAAGGCCCTAACCAGTTGGCCTCAAATTTTCCCTTTTTATCACAGTCCGGTTGAGTGCGTTGGTTTTCTTTGAGAACAAGCTCACCAACTTGGAATTGTCTAGGACGGACCTTTTTATTGTAATTATGTTTGAGGTGATTTTGGTATGCTTGCAGGTGATCATAGGCTTTTATTCTTTGTTCGTCCAGTAATTCTAGCTATGCAAGTCGTGCAACACGAGCATCATCTTCGCTGATAAGATTCTTTAGAGAAATCCTCAGTGATGGGAGCTCAACTTCAATTGGAAAGATGACTTCGACACCATATACTAAAGAATAGGGGGTGGCACCTATCGGGGTGTGGATGGATGTACGGTATGCCTAGAGGGCAGGATGAATATGGAGGTGCCAATCTCGTCTAGTGTTATTGACAACCTTCTCGAGGATGCGGATAAGGGTCTTGTTGGTTGCTTCTGCCTGACCATTGCCTTGAGGGTAATAAGGCGTTGACCAACGATGCTGGATATGAAAGGTGTCATAGAGGTGTTTCATGGCTTGGTTTTTGAAGGGTTTTTCGTTATCATAGAGGATGGTGGATGGGATACCATATCTGTAGAGAATATGGTAAAGGATAAATTTTGAGATTTGGACACCGGTGATTTGTGAGAGTGGCATTGCTTCCACCCACTTAGTGAAGTATTCAGTGGCGGTAATTATGAATGTATGGCCATCGGATGATGGTGGGTAAATCTTGCCAATCAAGTCGAAACCCCATTGAGAAAAGGGCCACGGTGCTAGGAGGGGCTGAAGATCTTGTGCTGGGGCGTGAATCAAATCTGCATGTTGTTGGCATGGAAGGCACTTCTTCACAAATTCGCAAGCATTATGTTCCAATGTAGGCCAATAATATCCAGCTCGTAGGATCCTTTTGGCCAGAGCCATACCATTTGAGTGAGCTCCACAAATACCACCATGTACTTTCATTAGTGCCGCATGGGCCTCAGTCTCATTCAAACATCTAAGGAGGATTCCATCATACCCGTGACGATAAAGCGTATCACCAACAATGATGTATCGGGAAGAGCGATGGATAAAGGATTTGCGTTGGTTGCGTGTAAGTTCTGGGGGTATGATATTATCACGAAGATAAGTGTATATGTCTTGATACCAAGGGGAGGCGAGACCTACAATATCACACACCATATCAGTCTCAGGAACATCATATGCAGGGATTAAAATTTGTTCAACAAGAAACTCACATTTTGTTCGGTCTTTCGGCATGTCAATCAGGGAACCAATAGTGGCCATTGAGTTTGCCGCTTTATTTTGTACCCGAGGGATCTGGTCAAACTGTATGAAAGTGAAATATTTCTTGAAATCATCCACCATGCGTTTATAGGGTAACAATTTATCATCTTTCGTGAGGAATTCATCATTAACTTGTCTAATGACTAGCAAAGAATCACCAAAGACTTTCAAATGAGTTATGTGCCACTGCTTTGCAATTCTGAGGCCGGTGAGGAGAGCTTCGTACTCTGCCATATTGTTGGTACATGGGAATGCTATCCTAAATGATTTTGGGATGTAGTCACCTTGAGGGGTAACTAATAAAATTCCTGCTCTAGATCCACTATGAGTGTATGAGCCATCGAAATATAGCGTCCAAGCTGGTGCTTCTGTAACTGTGTAGATTTCTTCGTCTGGGAATTCAGTGTCTAGCGGGTAGGAATCTACTAATGGTGCCTCAGCCAATTGATCAGCTATGACCTGTCCTTTTATGGATTTTCGCTCTACATATTCTATGTCAAATTCACTTAGGAGCATGACCCATTTGGCATGCGGCCAGTCAAAGTGGTTCTAGATAACAAATATTTCAGGGGATCAATTTTAGTAATTAATTTGACTGGATGGCTAAGCATGTAATGACGGAGTTTCTGTGTGCTGAAGACTAGCGCAAGGCAAACTTTTTCCATGGGGGAGTAATTTAACTCATAGCCAACCAATGTTCGACTGATGTAGTAGATTGCCCTATCTTTGAACGACTCATTATGTTGTGCCAATAATGCCCCCAACGTGACTGAAGTGGCAGAGATGTAAATGAGGGGTTTTCCTAGAATAGGCGGCATCAAGATCGGTGGATGAGCTAAATATTCCTTAATTTTTTCGAAACCCATATGACACTGCTGGGTCCATCGGAAGGTGGAGTCTTTCTTCAAAAGATGGGTGAATGGCTGACATTTATCTGCTAGCTGGGCTATGAACCGATGGATGGACTGCATCTTCCCCTAGAGGCTTCTTAACTGCTTCAGATTTACGTGGAGGTGGCATGTCCAGAATAGCCTTTACCTTGGCGGGATCAACTTCAATACCCCTTCGGGAGACTATAAAACCCAACAATTTCCCTGATGTAACCCCAAAGATGCACTTTTTTGGATTTAGCCGCAACTTGTAATGTTCTAACCGTTCAAAGATCTGCTTCAGGACAGTAGGATGTTCTGCTCGTGTTTTTGATTTTCCTAGCAAGTCATCAACATAATCCTCCATGATGATATGGATGAGGTCATGGAAGATGACCGTCATCGCTCTCTGATATGTTGCCCCCGCATTTTTGAGACCAAAGGGCATAACATTGTAACAGAAAATGCCCCAAGGTGTTGTGAAGGCGGTCTTGTATTGGTCCTTAGGTGCGATTCGAATCTAATTATAACCAAAGAAGCCATCCATAAGAGAGAGCATCTCATGTCCTGCTGTGAGGTCAACCAACATGTCAATGTTAGGCAGAGGGAAGTCATCTTTTGGGCAGGCCTTGTTAAGGTCCCTGAAGTCTATGCAGATTCAAATATCTCCATTTGGTTTGGCAACCGGTACTATATTGGAGATCCACTCAGAGTAGTCAATTGGTCTAATAAAGCCTACCTCTAGTAACTTTTCCAATTCCTTTTTGACTAACAGTGCTACCTGCGGGTGCATCTTACGGAGCTTTTGTTTGACAGGCTTGGCATATGGGCGAATGTCTAGATGATGAACTACTAAGGTGGGGTCTAAGCCTGGCATGTCTGAATATGACCAAGCAAAGTTGATGGTTCCCTCTTGGAGTAGCTGCATGATGACTGGATACTCTTGTTCTGAGAGTGACTTAGCCACATAGGTGATTTTAGGATTTTCAGCAGTACTCAGATTAACTTCTTGAGTCTCTTCAATTATAATGGATGATCAGGCAGATAACTGAGTTCCTACAAGGGGAAGATGAACATCTCCATCGTCTAGCGCCTCTTCGAGGTTTTTGCCATCGGATGCGTCCTTTATTTTTACTTTTTCAAGGTCAGGAAGCACCTCAGGGAGGTTTTCACTAGATGACCATTTTTTACTTTTCTTATTCTTATTTTTGTGACTGGAGTATTCATCCTCTCCCAATCCCATAAGGTTGACATATGTATCCATAGACATATTGACAGGTGTGGTATTACGTAGGTCCCAATCAATAAGCTCGGGGTGACAAAGAGATAGGCTAATGGTGCAGACGGATAGGCATTCAAACATGGATGATAAGTCGGTGTGATCGACGTCATCGTACGCACGTATGATGGATTCCTCCTCGGGTATGTCTTCCAATGAACCATCGTCCATGGCGATACTATTGGAAGTATTAGATGATGTTGCAGAACTTTTCTATTTTTTGTCATACCCAATGCCTATGTTTTTTGGTAGCTTTGGTGTATCAATAGGTTGCAACCGCCCTTGTTCTTCTTTACCTAGGCCCCTACCTTGGTAGTTATATTTTTCTGCAAACTTAGCTGACCACAGATATGCTTCCTGAAAATATTCCTTTAGAGGAGGGTCCGGCTAGGGTTCTTCTCGGTAGACCCATTGGCTTATGTCCTCTTCTGGTGCATCTATTTTGACACTTGGGGATTTGAAAGTGGTGGTAGGGATGTCTTTACCACTGAAGGTGATAGTCTTGTCTTCCTTTTGTGTAGCATGTGAGGGTTGACCATACTCGTGTGGTGATGGTGGCATGGTTGCTACATTGAGAGTCGTATGCATTTCGTATTCACCATACCCTTTGTCAATGATCTGGACTTTGGTGACCGTAGGATCAGTGGTGGAGGATGGAGTGGTTATCGCGATGGAGGGTGGATTTGCGGATGATGACCGAGATGCCCCCATTTCAACCCTGGGATAATAATATAAATGGGGAAATGACGCTTCTAAAGCACGACAATATTCAAATGGCTGGGGGTCGGCGTAGATGGTGACTTCTTGTCCGTTGACGGGGAATTTTAGGCACTGATGGTACGTGGAGGGGACGGCTTGCATAGCATGGAGCCACGGGCGGCCAAGGAGGAGATTATATGGTAAGTCCAAATCAAGGACATGACAGGTAGTATATTGAAGCACATGTCCCACTGGGATAGGAAGACTGATAATTCTCTCTGAATTTCTTTCTGCATTATCATAGGCTTTGATTGTGATGATCTGGTTACTTAAATCTGCTTGAGTATACCCCACCTGTTTTATGAATTTCAAAGTACACAAATTGAGGGTAGAGCCATTATCTACCAAGACCCTTTTTATTTTATGGCGAGCAACCATGACTTCGATATGTAAGGGGTGATTATGATTGACATCGATGTTTGGCATATCATTTTGGCTGAAGTGCAGTTGATGAGATAAAGCCAAGTGTCCTACCAAAGCTTGGAATTGCGTGGGGTCGATGTCATTTGGCACATGGGTTTCCTGCAGGGCTCTATTGAGGATTTCTTGATGTACCGGGGAAGACTTAAGCAAATCCAAAATGGATATATGAGCAGGGGTCTTTCTTAAGTGATCAAGGATGTTGTACTAAGAGCTTACATGAGTTGATTGGGCGAGTGCAGAGGCTGCAGGGACAGTGATGTGGGCTCGTCGTGTAGTAACAACACATTGAGGGTCTTTGGCTTTAACATGTATCATTGATACACGGGGTTCCACTTGCTCAATGTAATGAATAACACCCTCGTAATTGAAGGGCACATTCTTGTAGCTCACATTATTTGCGCTATTTCCTTGGGGATTACTGTTAGATGTGCTTGGGCCTTGATTATGATTCAGAAAGGCATTTTGATATATCTGTAATTAAGCATTGGACGACGAAGCTTGACTAGGGTCAACCTTGATATCACCTCGATCAATGAGATCTTGGACGTAATTTTTCAGACCCTGACACTTGTTTAAAGAGTGTCCTTTGATTTTATGGAACTCACAATATTCATTTTCCTTAAACCATGCGGGCTTGGGTTTGGACTCGTAAAATGGCTTGGTGACAGGGTATGTGATGGGGTAATTGATTTTTAACAACTTATTAAAAACAACACTCAGAGGTTCTCCTAATTGAGCGTATTGACATTTGGTGTTCCCTTGATTGTTCTGGTTTGACTGTTGAGGAGGATGAGGTACTCCCTGTGGTACAGATATGGTGTTGGGTACAGACGGTTGTTGTTTTTGGGATGTATTAGCCACTTGGACGTGTTTAGTGTCTGTCACGCCGTCATTCACTGCATTCTTATTCTTGTTCCAGAATCGTGGTTTATCGCCAAACGACCTCTCTTTATCATGACTATGTATTTTGATGTGTCCTTTGGCAATAAGGGCACATTCAAGGATGGGTCCCTTTTCCACTATCTCCGCAAAAGTGGTGACACAATGTAACCTAAAATTATGGGCCATGTCAGGATGAGAGTTTTCCACGAAAAGAGTGACCATGTCTTTTTCCTTCAGAGGGGTCTTCATTCAGCTTGCTAATGCACGCCACCGTTGTAGGTAGCTAGTAAAGGTTTCCCCCTCACGTTGTTTCTCTTTGAGGAGATCTAAGGTGTCTGTATCCTTCTCCAAATTGAAAGAGAAGTAGGATACAAATTTTTCTGATAGGTCTGCAAAAGTTTTTATGGACCCTTTTTCGAGAGTCATGAACCAATCTAGGGCGTGGCTTGCCAGGCTTCGTGGGAACAGGCGCAAGAGATAGTTGTCATTGTACATAACTTCTTGACACTAGGAGTAAAACTCCTGCAAGTGAGCCTTAGGGTCTTTGTTTCCCTTGTATTTTTCAAACTTTGGTATCTCAAAATGTTTAGGAAACGGGATTAATGAGATGGAGGGATCAAATGGATATGGGCATATGTCTTCAAATTTGAATGATTGTTTGGTAGCCCTGGCTTGAAGATCTTTCAGAGCGGCTTTGATTTCCAACATATCTGAGTTGGCCGGTGGTGGGTTAGGGGGATATTGATGATAGGATGATAAAGGATCCTGCTGAGAGGGCGTCGGATTGTTGAAATACGGATTTGGATGATTGGATGATGATATTCCTTGCTGGTAAGACGGGGGATTTTGTTGATACGGGGGCTATTGTTGTGGGGTATAGTACAAATTTGTTTGATAAAAGTGTGGGGCAGGTTGTTGAGGAGCTTGGATAGGATGTTGCGTATTGGTTTGTTGGTGTTGAAGGTATTGTTGTGATTGTTGGTGAAATTGTTGCTAATTGTGATAGTAGTAGTGTTGGGGGGGTTGTTGTGATGTCAAATGTTGTATGGGCCGAGATGGGATATTGTGTTGCGGTTGAGCCTACAGACACAAAATGGATGCGAGAAAGGGGGATATGGTCTGAGTAATAGGTTGAGATGGATTGCCTTGTGGTTGGTAGGGTGGTGGTTGTGAAGAGGCCAAAGTATTATGTATAGGTTGTTGCTTATGAGATGGTTGAGGTAGCGTAGAAGTGTTTTGTAAAGGGGGTTGTTGGGTACCACCCGAAACGTTTAGCTGGGATGTGGCTTGCGGAGGTAATTCAGGTGGAACATTGGATTGGTGAAGCTGTTGAGACGTATATGAGGATGATGGTAGATGCGTGGCCCCAAGAGGTGGAGGCAATGTGGAAAGGGGGGTGCCCCCAGTGTTGACTGTAGGTTGATTCGAAGGAGGGGGTACTATTAACGTTAATGGCGGAGGTTGTGGAACATTTTGTGGCATACCATAGACAAAAGGATTATTGGGATCAGGCACTTGAGGACCTCCCATAACTGAGGTCGAAGCGTGTGGGGGATAGTTAACATGATAGAGTACAGTGTTGCCAAATTTAGGTTGTTGCCAATCCTCAACTAGAGGAACATTGGGGAAGTATGAACCTTCTGGTGCATTTTGTGAACCTTGGAGTACGTTAGATGGGGAACCCCTATATTTGGACAAGTCAACACCCGAGGGGGGTTTGACACCCTTCTCAATTAGGTGGGCCAAAATTTCTTCCCCATATTTTTCAAGCAGACAGTCAGTCATTTGTACATTGGGGGGATTACTAAAATGTTCCTCAAGTGTGAGTTCAAGTTGATTAGCCATACTCTCTTCACCATGTGGCGAGTTGTTCTAATTCTCGGTGTTGGAGTGTGATGAAGTACCATTATGAGGATCTTGTGGGACGTTCTTAGGATCTTGAGCAATATTTGCACCATTGGTGGAATTTGTATTGTTATTAAGGTCTTGAGACATGTTCGCTTGGGGAGTTTAGCCTTGTTGTTGTTCCATTTGTCTCTTAACTTGGGACCTAGTTCGAATGGGCATGCAAATGTGCTATGGGTGGATTATAAAGATGTTTTTGCCGAATGACTTGATTGTAGTTGGATGAGATGTGATTTTGATAGGATTTGGATTTTGATCATATTTTATTTGGATATATTGGATTGGATCGAATTTTGATGGGATCGGATTTTGATTGGATAGATTGGATTTTGATTGAATTGGATTGGATTATTAAGATCCATAGGATAGCATTGGTTGAACGGATGTGATTTGATTGATTGGGTAATTTGATCGAATGATTAGTTTTGATAGATTTGGATTATTGGATGGGTATGATTGGATGATGAAAGATGTGAGAGAGACCTTACGTTTGATCAAAGGAAGTTACCCTTAGTGACCTAGAGCTTTGATTGATTAAGAGGATGATTACGACACTGAATTCACCTCGAGATGGAAGCGAATTGATTGGGGTCAAAATTAAAGACTAATAATCAAATTCAAGTGCTATGGTCAACTTGGGTAACCACTTTGTAATACAAGGTTAAGGCGGTTTGGTTATGAGTGGTGTTTGGTGATGCAAACGGTAAAATTATGATGGTATGGACCTTTGAATGGAATATGAGGAAATTATAATGAACGGGTGGATTGAAGATGATTATGGAGAATGAGTAGGGATTTAGAATAGTTAAACAAAGATTTGGAATGATAAGATGGAGGTTTAAACTAATCAAATGGTGGTTTTGAGAGACTTAGAGTGACGAAACGGAGGCTTAGGATGATGAGATAATGATTGGGAATGATTAAATGATGGTTTAAAGGCTAAACGGATCCAAATGGGGCAATTTCGGGTGTTCAGGAGGGCAAATCCGCCCCTCTGTAGTAAATCAGGGGCGCTTCCGCCTTTCTGCAGCAAAACAGGGGCGCTTCCGCCTTTCTGTAGCAAAACAGGGGTGCTTCCGCCTTTCTGCAGCAAAAACAAGAGCGCTTCTGCCTTTCTACAGCAAAACAGGGGGCACTTCCACCTTTCTGCAGTAAGGCAGAGCTTGGTTTTGATGGGAATGGCTATGGCAAGAACTCAAAATGATAAAATAAGGCCAGTGTATCAAAGATTTCACAGGTTTTTCACAAGAGAACACTTCAAGCAAGCACAATCCTATGATTAATGCTAAGGGTATGGCCAAGAAAGGTCTTAATCTAGGATGCACAAGGTTTCTAAGGAATCCTTGATATACTTTCGGTACGTGAAGCACAACCGTGAACACCAGCCTGTCACAAGCGTGAGTCGGGAACCCCAGCGAGATACTGAAAGGCTTGGATCAACTCTTCACGTCTATTTAGGTATCACCCTAGCTTCGACGCTCCACCAATTACGACGTGACTAGATTGGGGTACAACTTTCGTTCTCCCCCCTTTATATACCCCGCTAGTACACATGGTTGGAATCGTCCCTTGGGGTGATGAAATCCCCAAGCAAGTCCCACTAGAAAGAAGACACCAACTGTTTCCAACTACTCCCCAGGCTCACACGAAGTGCAAGGGGAAAGTGAAAACAAATTAATGCCCCTTGGGTGACACAATAATAGACAAGCACAACAAGCAATAAAGGTTACTTCCCCCTAATTAGACTATGTTCAAACAACAAGGATAATTTTTTAAAGATTTGATCAAATAAATGGCCTTGCAAGCAAACGTTAGCTATCTTATCCTTCGTTCTTGGTTGATTATGCCATAATATGCTTTCAAACTATGCTGTTTTGGGGTGTAGCTGCCTTTCTATGGTAAAACAGGGGCGCTTCCGCCTTTCTGCAGCAAAAACAGGGGCGTTTCTGCCTTTCTACAGCAAAACAGGGGCGCTTCCACCTTTCTACAGCAAAAATAGGGGTGCTTCCGCCTTGCTGCAGCAAAACAGGGGCGCTTCCACCTTTCTGTAGCAAAAACAGGGGCGCTTCCGCTTTTCTGCAGCAAAACAGGGGCGCTTCCACCTTTCTACAGCAAAATGTTAGAGGAAAAGAGTCTTTCAAAAATAAAAGGGCGTATCCGCCCCTCTGCAGGAAACTTTATCAGATTTTGAAAAAGAAAAGTTGTATGCCCTACTGCAAGAAAGTGTTAGAAAAGATCTTCTAAGAAAAATGACGTATACGCCTAACTGCAGCAAACTGTTAGCCAAAATCAAATTTTTAGATATAGGGCGTGACTGCCCTTCTACAGCGGACAAGAGGGCGCTTCCACCTTTTTGCAGTAAAAGAGAGGGTGCTTCCGCCTTTCTGCAGTAAAAGAGATGGTGCTTTCGCCTTTTTGCAATAAAACAGAGGGCGCTTCCGCCTTTCTGCAGTAAAAAAAGAGGGCGCTTCCACCTTTCTGCAGTAAAACAGAGGGTGCTTCTGCCTTTCTGCGACCTTTTTCTGCAAAATACTTAGCAAAAATGAAGATTAAATGCAAGAACCCGTTTGTGGGTCCCACCGGGCATGCTAGAAATGTGTACCTTGGAATTTAACCCTACTCTAATGTGCACAATAACTAAAAATGCAAGTGATAAAACACTAAGAACACTTCAATGATTAGCCTAAAGAGTGATAAAACAAAGAAAATAGATGAAATACAAACGTAAATCGATTATACCTTATTGTTGAAGACTCCTTGGTTGGCCCTTGATTTAGATGAATTTGTGTGCTCCTTAGATGGCTTTTAATGTTACTAGATGCAAGATTGATCATGCAAAATGACTAATTGGATGGCTAAATGGTAGTAAATGCTTGAGAATGCAAATTGGCAGCATAAGGTTGCTCAAAATGAAAGTGTTGAAAATGCTCTTGAGGAGGGGGTATTCATAAGAGAATTTGAATTTTCTAGAGAATTCAATGGTTGAGATTCATCCAACAAGGTCAAGATGAAGGGCTATGGTGGGTTGAGAACTCACAAGCCCTCTCATCTTGACATGTAGATGGTGAAGTGGCTAAGAAGAGATGAGGTGTAAGTGAGGTGGCCAAAAGGTACATGAGGTGGAGGAAGGACAAGTACCTTCCAAGTACCTTGGGGAGTGGGAAGATTTCCTCAAAAAAGGATTCCTTGTCCCCAAGTGAGAATGAAAGGGACATTTGAGGAATTTTGGAATTCCTCAAAAATCTCCATGGGAAAAGGAGAGGTGGTTGAAAATATAAATGTGAATTAAAAATTCACATTCTTAAGAGAGTCTAAAGGATAAAAGGTGAGCTCCAAAAAGGTTGGACTTGGTCACATGTGGATGATGTGACAAGTCCAAGGTTCTAGAAGCCTTAGAAGATAGAATGTGAATTAAAAATTCACATAGAATCTAGGATAAATAAATGTGAATTAAAAATTCACATGGGAAAGAGGGGCAATGCTAAAAAGAGATAAATGCAAAGGATGACTAAAAAGGTGGTGCTAAATATGGCTAATGACCTTGGTTAAGGTTGTGCAAATATTGGATTAGAATAATTAATGGAAGATTAGAGGCAAGTGGCAAATGTAGGAGGATGTGACATTAATCTTTGATTAAGAGGATGCACATCATAATCATGAATTAATTAAATTAATTCAGATTAGAGCAAGATCATGGAGGATGTGACAAAGAGAGAGAGAATGAAGAATTTTAAATTGATTTTAAATCAAAAGGGAAAAAATGACTAAATTAAATAAATTGGTGTATTTATTTAATTTAGAGAGGAAGAAGGTGAAAGATAAAGCATTTAGTTATTAAATTAAATACTTTACAGATATGAGACAAAAGGTGTAATATTAATTTAATAAATTAATATTAATATGATAGACGAAAAGGGAGTAAATTTAATCATATGGGAGTGATTAAATTTAGATGTCTACAATACTATATTCTTCATTTGTGATCATATCTGTTCTCTGGTATTAAATTTATCAATCATTATTGTCAAAGTCTTTGAGATTTGGTGTTAATGGTTTCTTTGATTTCGCCAGACTAGTCTCATATTTACGTATTAGTGCTTGCTTTCCTTTTTTGCTTTCTGATTAAAAACATACCTAAAAATCAATTATAACATATGAGGTAGTTGTACCTCTAAAATTTAGAGGAAAGTCACAAATGCAATTATGATATTTCTAGAGTTGTTAGCAATATTGGTCTTTGTATCCTGGGCTATAGAGTTATTATTTGAATATTACATTAAAGGCCAATTTGTTTGCTAACATAATTCTACAAAAAAATTCAAGCACATGAGAGAATAAAAAATATACTACAATTTCTTTACATTCAATCTTTGGCATAGGCTCCAATACACAACATAGACATTCCAAATTACCTTATAATTTATGCTCTAGGCATTGATTATTTTGATCTAGCTAATTATTCTTGAATTAGGTCAAAAATATCTTAAATGTTCCTTAATCATTGTTTTGAGCATATGTTGCTTGTTGCCCAAATATTGTGCATACTATTAAAATGACATGAAAAGATAAATTGGAAACCTAGTCATTCAACCTAGGCCATAAATGACAAATATTAAAGTATTAAGGTACTAGGTATTCAATTTGTTTGTATATTGAACAACCTAATAAACATGTTAGTGTGTGGGTGGATTGACTCACATGGCTTGGCTTGGGTGGAGAGAGAGTTAAGATCTATAGTACACACTTAAGTGATAAATCCTTGAGTTTGGTATTCACCCAACTGACTTAAACATACTTTTATCTATGTATGCAACAAATGCTTGAGGGGTATCACTGTATAATGTACAATGGAATTTTCAATAGCACCTTACAAATGGATAGTAACAATTCCATCTAAACCATAAGACATCCTAATTGGAACAACTAATTCCTAAGAGTTATCCAAAACTAATACTTGGAAATATTTTAATAAAACACTAATTAATATTTTAATCATAATCATTTCCTAAATTCATTAACATTGATACAAATTTTTCTTTCCTTAAAAATTAGATATGAAAATGAATAGTAATAATTGGCTTGCCTCACATTAGAGGAATTCCATTAGATACAATAGTTATGACTACTTGATAAATATAAATGCAAAAAGTAGAAGCATGCACTAGTCACTCAAAAAGTTGAATAGAATACCTAATTGTAAAATAGAACATACATTTTAAAAGTGCAGTGACTATATTATTCCATAGATGGTCTCACTAGCAAATAGGGTTGACTAGCATACCATCAATCCTATCCCTTGTGCACTTGTGATGCACAATTTTAATTGGAGATTTTGATGATTAAGATTATAGTGAATTCACATCAATCACCAAATAGCTCAACCATGAATTGAATTAAAATTGTTTGACAGTAATAACCATTACAAGTTATACATTTTAAATATTGTACCTATTTAAAAAATGAATATCATTTTTACAAAACAACCAAGTATCTATACGAAAAAAAGATTCACTATGATTTTATAGTTTGTGAGATTTTCCATTATCAAGATCTTTCTCTCGTACAATTCTATATGCTTCTAAACAATTCTTTATCAAATTAATAATAGAAGCAATTCCTTAAACCTCACAAAGATATCTAGAATAAAATCAACTAGAAGGATATCAAGATCTAAATTAGTTAAGGTTGTATAACTTCCATAAAATGCTTCTCTTACCTAAATCTAATAAATTTCAAACATAAAATCCTATGAAAGATAACCATTATAAAGGATGTTTAGCACATACATGAATGTAGAATAAATTATAATTTGAGAAGAAGATTTCAACAACTATAAGTACAAGTAGGATACAAATTATTTTCACTCACATTTAAAATTTGAGTATATTTCTTTACAAAACACCATACAAAGGTACATGTTTATCTTAATTTTTCTATCAACACAAAGTAGTCTTATTGTGGAAAGTATCAATTCTAAATATAGATAAAAATTAGATTCTAGATTAAAATATATAAAGTAGTGATAGTTGGAGTTGTCTTCTAAAAGCTTAAAAATCATGTAAAGCTTGGAAAGAGAAACAAATTACATACTTGTAACTAATTTGGTAGATATAAATCCAATTATTAATGCTTCCTCTTGTATTTTTGATAATATAAGCTACATTTATAGGGTGAAATGCCATTAACATGAAGAGCCCAAAGGGCTAGAGTTCATCAAATCAAAATAACAAAAATTATCCAATTACAACATATAGATTAGACACAGAAACAACACAACGACAACAAAATAACAACCCACCAAAAAACAAATAGAAACCCTCCCATCACCTAGCAATACCCTCCCATTCCTCCATGAGGAATTTTAGCACATCTTCACCAGCCAAACTATTGTTGGATTCAAAATCAACAACCTTCTTGTTAACCTCATACTTCAACACCAATGATAGAGTGATAGCGAGTGATGAATGACCTTGATGGTGAACCGGGTCAGTCTATTAAGCTTTCTTTCCAGTGTGCAAACACAACCAAGCATGCCACTAGAGTCCTTTTCCTTCGCAACATCCGACATGTTAGTCTCTTCCACCCGAGCACGATGATTTGAGAAGTCTAGTGTGGAATCCTCCAGAATCATCTGGTTCAACTCTTGGAAGTGATTGGGTCCTTTTGCGTACTCCTTCGTTTCCTCAACTGTATCAGTCTTGCTGTCTTGCAAACCTTTTCCTTGCTTCGAGCTGCTAGAGATGTCATCCACCAAGACCTTCGATTTATTTTTTGCTAGCCTATTGGACCTTTGACCACTAGCCTGTTCCACCCCCGTGTCAACGCTCACGACCACCACAATTCCCTCCTCAGATTCTTTGGACTTAGTGTCATCCTCATCATTTTTCGTGGGAGGTTCCTCGACATAGAATGTTATGACCCTTTTCCCCTTCTTTTGATCAGCTTTGGTTTTAGCAGGAATTTCCCCCCCTTTCTTAGTAGGGGTGTTCTTTAATTCACAGAGCTCGATGACGGCCTTGGTTTGAGTCAGCCCAACACTACCCTTCTTCTTTTTAGTAGGAGGCTTAAATTTAGTATCAACCGGTGGTTGGGTGGTAGTGGGAGGGAGCTTCCTCTTAAAGCCCACATAAACAATCAAGGAGGGTTTTGAAGGGGAAGGATCAGAAACTTCAGGTTCCTCAACTCCAATAGAAGATATGGGTTTCAGAGGGCAAAGGGCAAGGCGAAAATGGTAGAGGAAAACGATAAGCCCTTGGTGGAGGGGTAAAGGAGGGGGTTTATCAAGATTTTTAGCGACAAGTTCCATGCTTTCCTTGATTGAGTTTTCAAAGGACAAAAGTAGAAAAATGGGAAACTAATAAGCATCCTATGACGGAGATGATTTAGTAGCGACAAATGATAGAAATCAAAAAATTTAAAACAATCTTCTAAGGTGATATATTTCATTATAGCAAGACACACCTGATCGCACAGTGCAAGAAGTTTGCTCTGATCAAAACTCACATGGAGTTTAGCGGGTCGTTCATTCTCCCTGAAGAAGGTCTGCAAACTATCCATGTCTTGCACCTTCGTGTGCTTCTTAAGCTTTTTCCTAGAATAGGAAAGCATTATGGCTTTGGTGATAACATCTTCATTAATCTCAAAAGAAATACCTCCCATAATAACCCTTTTGTCGCACCAACTGTTACCAAACTGAGTTGAGAGTTTCTCATGATGGCCTTTTAAACACTCCATTAAGGGGGCTATACCACCTTCCATGCAAATGTTCCAAACCAACGCATCATGACAAAATTCCTTACAAGAGCCTGGTTTGGTTCTCACATGGTCACCACCCATGTTCAAGCACAAAGATGAGTGAATGGTAGTAGAGGTAAAAAAATAGGATTTTTCTCAAATTACAGAAGGCTAGTGTACACGAATTTTTTTATCAAAGGGATAACCGTCATAACAAATATGCATAACCTGCCTAATTAAGGCTATGAGATCTTCCCACATACGATTAGGCATTTTTTAGGGAATTAGGGTAGCATATTAATAACAAGTAGTGACGAAGTAATTTGAGGAAGAGTGAAGAGTCATCATGACATCAGAATAAATAATTTTCAAGAATTAAACAAAGGTTTGAGAGGGTTAACAAATATTTTAGCTGCCTGCACATTCCAAATAAATAATAAACTCTTAAATTTGGGAGAAGCCTCATACAAATGATAAGAAAGCACATTAATCCTGTGGGTAATCCAACTAGGCAAAAAATACACCTCAAACCACATCCTAGTCACCCTAACGTACCTATCTGATAGGGAGGGGTTGGAGGAATCACTTACTGATTCCTGCTTTGGGTCTTGCTTGCAAGACCTCCTTGGTGTCTTACTTCACCACCTTAACCTATAGGACCTTCTTCTTGGTTAGGTTCCCCTGGTTCTCTTTGCCAACCCCACTATCATCACAATTCAACCCACCAAGTCAAGCTTGGTGCAATGTCTCCAACTCTTCTTTAGCCCTTAATCCGCCCTAAAGGCTATTCTACTCCACACCTTGAACTCAACTTTGCAAGGGTGTGGAGAGGTTTCTAACAGGTATTTTCCATCCTATCATGGCTCTGAAGGATCCTCCTAACTCCATCTTTTCATCGCTTCCACCAAACCCTCATTTAGGGTTAAAAAGGCTGCTAGCCTAGGAGCCCCAATTAGGTCTCCACTTCCGAGAAAACAGGTTGTCTCTCTAAACTTTCCCAAAGAACCCAAAATATTTCCTTTGGATTCTTGGTTCTTATGCCTACCATTTGAATATTTTAAAGGTCTTAACCCTTAACTGATCGTACACAGGCCTAAACCACAATTTGGCAATAATTAGGTCTTTTTAAGCCATCTTCCTGCCCTTCCTGCAACTGTTAGAGATTACTAACACTAGACGGTTAGATGGAACTTCCTCCTGCATTCAATACCTTGTCAAGGCTCATGTCTACCCTCTCCACACCGTGTTTTTCCAGGAGATGAACACCCCTACAACCCAAGTGCTCTGCACTTCTTGTCTTCCCTAGCCGGACTATTCTTAGCTCACTTAAGGCAAGACTTTGCTAACAACTCTTGTGCTTCCACAAACCCTAAATCCTACCATATTTACACACATGGAGTCTAGTCACTATTCCCAAAGGGCCATACAATTTGTACGGTGGGAAAGTGAACTAATACTCCATTTTCTCAAAACTGTCTGGTTTAGACCAGCAACAGGATGAAATCAAAACTATTTACAAACAGTGATTGAAATTGAATAAAGAAGCCAATTAATGTCACACAATGCTTGGAAAACTACCACACTACATTCTACCCAAGTTACAGTACTAAGATTAATCCATTAAAGCTCACTACAAAGCAAAAATCAGAAAATTCACTCTAAAACACACTGTCTTTCATTGAATTCAAAAAATCCAATCAAAGTATAATGCTTCCAACCTTTCTCTCAGGTCGAGGCACACCCTATATAGGTCAAAAAAAGTAGTTATGCCCCTCCTTGGTCAGACATGTTAGTTCCAATGTGGCAAAGTTGCAAAATGCAACATTTTGCAACTTTTGCCAATTTCTAGTAAACCAAGTAAAATGAGTTTCTAAACTCATCCACCCTTCCTCAATCTCTATCCTAGAGATCAAACATATCCCTAAGCTATCTCCTCTACTCAATGGTCAACATGACCTTCATGATAAACATCAAAAACAAAAAAATGCATCCTAGACTTCCTAATTGCCTAGTGTTTCCTAGGTGCTCCTGCACCACTATCCATCTCATCATACATTGTCCACATCATACCAAACACAAGGGTGAAAAGACAGGTTGTCTAGCTTGTGAAGGAGGTATTAGTCTTCATCATAAATGGTTAAGTTTCTTTTGCTCCTCAAGGATAAATCCTTGAAAATTCAAGGGGAGGCCCACAAAATTCCTCCAACATTTTGAAGATTCCTAGGAAGATCCCAAATTAGCCAAAGAACATTATTGCCTTCTCAGAAGGTGTGAGTTAGCTTCATTCTTTCAAATTTGTTGAGCAAGAATTATATATCAATCACAATATCCCTGATATTCCAACCCTGATAGTAATTGTTGTTGATGGAGTCAATCATAGATTTCGAGTCTCCCTCCATGCGAGGATTCTTTATACCTAGTGTAACAACAATTTTGACTCCACTCAGTAGCACTCTTACATTTGCTGTCATAGAGGTTTGAATCCCAATACCACCAACAAACCCAACAATCATTCTACCATTCTAATCTCTAATGATGCCCTTGATGCTAGCCAAGCCAAGATTGTCTTTCGCAAAACCATCAAAATTATGTTTGTGCCAACCATCGAGGAGAGGGGGTGTTTCCAAATGGTTTTAGCCTTGCTAAGGCTTTTGAGTTGTTAAAGGATTTGAGATCTAAAGTCTTGTTCTAGGAGTTAGCCATAATGATTTCTAATGCAGAGGGAGGTTTGTTTGGAGGTTTCCAAACATACAAGGATATACTCTCAGTAATTAGTCTAAAGCAAATACTAAAGACCTCCTTTGGGACTTTTTCAACATTTCAAAATATCTTATTGTTCCTTTCCTTCCATAGACACCAACAAATAATGGGGGGGCTTGTTCCCAAATTTCTTTGGGTAGAGGGTGGTAATAGGGACAAAGCCAATTATCCACAAAGCTCTTAAGATCTCCATTCATGGTCCAATAGATACCCAACTTTTGCAAGGTAGACTCCCAAACTTCAACAACAAACGAATAGTGGAGTAATAGGTGAGGGACAAACTCTTCATCATTTTTGCATAGCATACATTTGTTAGGGATTTGAAATGCCCTTTTTCTTAAGTTTTCCTGTGCGAGGATCTTGTTACGACTTGTCGTCCACCAAAAGAAATTGATTTTTGGCATAAGTTTCTTGTTCCAAATATGTTTCCAAACTCTATTATGAGTTCCTTGCAGAGACAATATACTACAAGTAGAATTTATCATGAGATTACCCTTGCTTTCCCTTGTCCACTAGAATTCATCCTTCTGAGCAGAAATGGGTATTCTAGTTAGAGAGAGAGTGTCTTGAAGAGTCTTAACAAGATGCCTTAACTCCAGGGAGTGAGTGTAATGTAACTCTCTAACATCTTCCACCTCATGGAACCATGTTGTCCACTCAAGTAGTCGATCACATTTTTACCAAAAAAGGAAAAGACAGGGGCCATCAAATTCCTAAAGTTAGATTGATTGAGGGGTATTTCAATTAGCTAGGGGTCCTCCCAGAACTTAATTTTTCTACCATTACTGAGTTTCCATCTCAACCCAGAGTGTAACGGCCTTTTGATCCTACATTTATTGTTCCAAATTAAAGAACCATGGGGATGGTCATCCGAGAGATATTTGATCAAAGGGTTGTTATTGAGATACTTCACATTCATCAACGTGCACCAGTCCTTCCTATTCCTCAGCAAATCCCAGACAATCTTTGCAAGAAGAGCTTTGTTAGTAGGTTGTTTTTTTTTATACAAAGACTACCACTGGATTTAGGGACACAGACAATATCCCAACTTAGCAAAGGCAACTTCTTCTTTTCCTTCGTACTAGACTAGAGAAAATTCCTTTGTATTCTTTCAAATTTCTTTGCAATATATCTAGGAATTTTAAAAATGGATAGAAAGTACACAAGGATACCTCAAAGAGTAGCATCCACAGAGTGCAACTTACCAGCATGGCTCAAGATGGAGCCTTTCCATCTAGCCAATTTCCTTTGCATTCTTTCCAATATCGAGTTCCAAAAGCTAGGGGTGACTTCCTTAATCGTGAGAGGGAGGCCAATGTACACAGAAGGAAGGGAAGCACTCTTATAGCCCAAAACAACAATCACTTTGTCTTGAAGGGCTTGAGTGTTGTTGAAGAAGTAGATCATGCTCTTATTTTAGTTTATGCATTGACCAGAGCTGGAGGCATAATTATTTAGGCAATCCTTCCATTTCCTAGCTTCCACCACCGAAGCTTTCCCGAAGAGGATGGTGTCATCCACAAATTGTTGAAATGCTTCCTCTTGTGTTAAACTCCTACTTCTCTCTGCTTTTTATAACCATAAGAAGTTCATTTTGTTTTCTATTTTTCCCTTGTGCTTTAATTTGCTTTAAATCTTATTTTTTTTCTTCCCTTTCTTTGTTTTCATTTAAATTATTTTAAAATATAAATTGAGAAGATTAAATATAAAATTATAAAAAACTATTATTTAATTTTTTATATAATCTACATATCTATTGTAAAATTATGTAATTATAGCCGGTATTGGCATGGTGTGATGGTTTATAGGTGGCACTGTTGTTCTTGCCACCAAAGTTCAAACCCCATAAAATAAATAAAAAAAATAATTATTTAAAAAATAAATAAATAAAAAATTATGTAATTATAATAATCTATTAAAAAATCACAAAATTTTCCTCCTAAAACAAATAATCATTTTTATTCATTTCAAATTAATCTATTATTTAAATTTTGCTTTATTCTATTTTTGTAATTTACTTTTAAAAAATAAATAAAATTTTTAAATGACCAAAATAAATTTAAATTTTATTATTCTTATAAACTAATTAAAATATATTTTCCATAATTACTTTATATTTTCCATAATTACTTTTAACATTAGCCAAAGATTTCTAATTTTGAGAAGAGAGAGGTTGGGACACTTTTGGTACACAATTAAAATTAGATCTATTTTTACATTAATCATTTTATTTGATTATTAATACTTCATTCTCTTTAGAATTCATACCTCAAACCTTTGTCTCACCTCAAATTCTCCTTTTCTCTTTAGTGGTTGAAAAATTCTCATATCACATCCAATAAATACATTTCACATTAGTAGGAATCTTACTCAATGTTGAAGAATAAAAATTACCCTCCTACTAACATAATAATTGATTGCATATGAAAATGATGATTTGCTTGACCTCCCCATGCTTATAGACCAAACAGAAATTCTATACCAATAAAAGACATCAGTTTTCCATTCATTCTAAGTGTTGAAGTTTAAAGTTGTACACTCCCAAATCTTTAATTAATTAATTTATTTTTCCCAGTGATAAAGATATTTAACTTTATGACTTATGATTAAACAAGGACAATGATAGATCAATTTACTAAGGTGGATAATGCCTTCTTTGATTTTAGACTCTTGCTGAACCAAATATATTTTTTTTAAAGAGAACAATTATTTTTTAAATATAGGGAAGCAACTTGGGACCTTCCCCAAACAAAGGGGCCCTCCAAGGTTGGTGAAAATTAGGTTCACCAACTCACATCCCTTTCACACCATAAACCCAAGCAAAACAAAAATATAGCAGAATGAAGGAAATCCTGCAACTATTGGAAATTATGTTGACAATTAGTTTTTAAAGTGGGCCAGTCAAAACATCAGTAAGTGGCCTAGTTGGAAGTATGATGTCTGATATATAAGCAACGCTGGCCTACGAAGCATCCATTTTTGTGAAGTGCAGAATATTGTTGCGTTGCATTTGCATTTGCAGCAAAGCATGGCAATGGCAAGGGCGGCCATGCGCAAGATCTCCACTTCTGCCTTATTTGGGCATGGATCCACTGTCACCCAACTCGCCCTGCAATCTACTGTATGTATTTCACACAAATCATAATATATATTTTTGTTTCTCTATGCTTTTTTTAAGATTCAGACTTCTAATATTAATAAAAAGCCTTGAAGATTCATTTGAGGCGATGGATCACGTTAATGCTGGTTTTCAAATTTGATCAAAGGACTTTTGCAAAAGTTTTTTCTATTTATTGTGGGGTGTGGAAGCCTTTAAAGTCTTATTTTCATTTTGGGTGTCGTTGCCTTTTTTATTAGGTTGCTCTGTCCAATGAGGCCGATTATTCTCGTCTTGAACAGCAGAAGTCTCATGTGACCGTGAGTTTCTTCTTTTCTTTTTCTCTTTATCGCTTATAAAATTATAGTCCCTGATTGATGCGCTATGTTAATAGAGATAGAGGAGATTATAACGTGGATCAAAATTTCATCATAGAGATGTCGCTTTTGCAAATAGCTTTTAAATAATGGACATCAGATGGATAACAATTGCAATTACAAGCAAGAGAGGGCTCAGTGGGAATGCCACCAAAACTAGTTCAGCACATAATAATTTCAGAATAATGAAGCAAATATGAATGCACAAGTAGAAACTATATGGAAAATTATGTGGTTTTAAATAGGATGGGCCCTGGAAAGGCTTCAGCGTGACCAAGATCTAATGAGAACAATTTTTTAATCTGACAAAGAAGCATTTAAGCCTGAAGATCTGATTAAAAAACATGACCAAGATAATGATGAATACAAGTTTCCAATCTGAGAATAAAGCATTGGAAGGTCTGACCAAGAATACAGCAGTGGTGATCAAAATATTAGAAAATTGATCTCACTGTTGCAAATAGCTTTTAAATAATGGACATCAGATAGATAATAATTGCAATTTCAAGCAAGATAGGGCTCACTGGGAGTACCACCAAAACTATTTCAGCACATAATAATTTCAGAATAATGAAGCAAATGTGAATGCACAAGTAGAAACTATATGGAAAATTTTGTGGTTTTAAAAAGGAGGGGCCCTGAAAAGGCTTCAGCGTGACCAAGATCTAATGAGAACAAGTTTTCAACCTAACAAAGAAGCATTTAAGCCTGAAGATCTGATTAAGAAAACATGACCAAGATAATGATGAATACGAGTTTCCAATCTGAGAACAAAGCATTCGAAGATCTGACCAAGAATACAGCAGTGGTGATCAAAAGATTATAAAATTGATCTCACCAATGTATATATCTGATACCATGCTATTTTTCCATGGACCAGAAGGACTCAAACCTAAGACTTCCAGTCAGCATGCTGGGACTCTGTACCACCAAGCTAGTGGCCCCTTTGCGATCTGAAGTGTGGATTGTTCTTCCAGTAGAAACCAAAAACAATGTTAGTACCAGACAGATATTGAATGCTAAGTAGGCTTGAAATTTGAAATCCACCACTGCCCTTCAGTTACAAATATGATGTTTTAGTGTCTGCTATATCATTTTTTAACAGAATCACTGCCTAGCAAAAGGCACTGAAAGGAAAGGGAACTGGCTGCATTTAAAGCAATGTATCTTTGCAGTTGATCTCCTGAAGCTTCAAGATGAGAAATGAAGTTTTCAAAGTAGCTGTTTTGTCAACCTAGATCCTTCTTCACACAAGATTGAATCAGATCTTTCTCAAATCTGGAATAATGCTACACTATTGTTTGCAACCAGTTTGAAATGTAACTGGTTTATTGTCATATTACAATCTATTACACAAGAGTGAAGATAAATAATTCTCTGTTAATCCCAATAAGTAATGTCAGTTTCCACAAGTAGGTGGATTTTTGTTTGAGGTATAAACAACAGTACAGTGTAACTCATTCAATAGTTATCTGGGTAATGTTGCCTTCAACTCTTAGTCACAGTAGTAAAAAATGGCAGTTAAGGAGAATTTATGGACTTCGTGTTCACAATCTCTCAGAGTCTCAAGATATATACACTTTGATTGATGATGGGGAAATGGGTATCAAATCTCAACCCTGATGTTAATAGATCAACCTGGAACTTGCACTGACAAGCCTGCTTCTTGGTTGGCAAAGTATTTTATAGATGACTTTAAACCTCAGAAACACGAGAAAATGTTGCTCTTAACATATTTTAATTAAAATGGATTGCTTCCTACATTGCTGCAAGTTTAAGATACATTGCTATTGCCTGTTACCTGAACTAGATAGAATGATGTAAATGGTCTGTTTGAGAATAAGTATATAAAGGAGATGGATGGATTCTCTTCGGTTATGCTTGAAACTTAGAATTTGAATCATTTTTTGAAGCGGCTAATGCTGTTTCTTTTTGCAAACATTGTAATGCAGTGGCCAAAGCAGCTGAATGCTCCATTGGAGGAGGTGGATCCTGAGATTGCGAACATTATAGAGCTTGAAAAGAATCGACAATGGAAGGTTTGAGTCTAATTCCTCAACTATAACTTCTACTAGTGTTAATTTTTGTTTTTTTTTCATTCTCCTTTTGCAATTCCTTATTTACTCAAATATTATAATTTGTATGATAACCTTTGTATTTTTGATCTCTAATGAACATTACATTAAATTATTTGTGACAAGAATTCAACTTCAATCAAGTCGGATACCTTCAGCATATGACAAGATGTAATGACTCTAGTGGTTGTTTCTTCTTAGATTTTTCATTTTCTGTTTAATTGCCTATCTCTTTTGAAAATTTCATCAATGCATCCCCAATTCTTTGTCAAGAAATAAACAAACTAAGAAGACTACCCAAGGCAATTTTAGTTGAGAATAGAATTACCTCCCTAGCTACTGGTTCTAGAGTTATGTGGATCACTTCCTACACATCATGAATGATGTTAACATCCTTTGCGCTGTTCTGGACTGTATTGGTCATATAGTTGGCAATTGGATATGTCAATCTATATGCATATGCTTTGGCCCTTTGGGTCAAGGGAAAGTCACATCCTGGACCAATTGAGCTTTTATATTTGGATCAATAGAATTTGAGATCAATGAAAAAATTATTTTAGATGCCCAATTTATTATGAAAATTTAGATGGATGCTATTGCTTTCTTTGAGGAGCAAGGACATTTTTTTTTTCTCAATTATGGTTGGTTGTTGAAGGATAAAAAGTTGCCATCCACATTTCATTCCAAATCCATTCCTTATCCTTCCAATTATATGTCTAGTTTAAAGCCGTTGGGCATAAAAAACCAAAAGGTTAGATTGGATTACAACATAGATCTTTAGTATGATGATGAAGAGCACAAAATAGAATACAAAAGAAGAATAGAAGAGATTTGCACGATGTTCCAATATAAAATATGAAGAATGGAGTTATAATGTTCTTTACCGTACAACTAGCCCTAAGAAGTGATAACCTTCATAGGATCCTTCAATGTTAGAATACAATAATGTCTGATGCATATCCTACAATGATTAACGGTGCACTTTATATAGTAAAATAGGGCAGTATACCTATCCTGCATGCTACTCATTGATATTGTTGTGATGCATTGTACTATACCTTTTTATAGTAAAACAGGGGCAAGAAACTTTTCCCACATGCTATTCACTAATATTGTATTGATGCATCATATCATGCTGAGGATATACAAGACATAGAACATCACCTGCAAGTCTAACGTTGCCATTCATGATAATATGGTGTATCCTACCCCTTTTGAATTACTTTGTTTTTGGAACCGCAAGATGAGACTAAATATAATACTTCCTAAGATTTACATAAAATTAATGCTATTCTCGACCATCCATTCATCCATATTTGATCTTAATTGTTGATGTTCTTTGATGGTATCATGTCCCATAGCTTTTGTTCATTTGATTTATATATAGCATTGCTATATTGATGCTCCAAGTGATGATGCCTTGATTGCTTTCTATCATGGTGGTGTGGATTCTTAGAGTTCCCAACATTTATAGAAATATCCACCTCATCTTCCACATGTTCCTTACGCTCTGGTTTAGGTGGATGCTCTCTGCCACCCTTACAGTAAATTATGTGCTTAGTTTAGCTAAATAGTAAATACTGAAGGTTGAGATGTCCATATCTCTCATGCCACAAAATGCTACTGTTGTTGTCGACAACTAATTTATGCAAATTAATAGTGATAGGATTAACTAGCTTTCACAGCCTACCTTGTCCATTGTCTAGGGCAATCATTCTTCCCTGCATAACATTTGTAACAATGCACTTCTTACCACAAAATGCACAAACAATGTGAGGTTTATATGTAAGTTGATTGATAGATAATTTTTTTTTGTGCAGATCTAGAACAAACCTAACATCCCTGACTATGAATTTTGTGGAACTTAACATAACCCTTACATCCTCAATTCCCTCATCTGCATTTGATCTACCATCACTCAATGAAACAAAATCTGTAGAATTGGAATGGACATTAAATTTGAGATAACACTCCTATGGGAGGTGAAATAATGAGATGCACCAAAATGAAGAAATCAATATCTGTTTGCATCATTGTTATCTTGGAAATATGCCATAAAAGCATATTCTTCCTGCTCAGAGTCTTGTTTTGCCTCAATTGTTGCTACATCAGCTCAAGCCCATGACTTCTTGTGGGATAGGTCATATTGATGCTTCCAACATTCCTTTTTGAAATGCCCCAAGTTATGACAATTTTAACACTTGAATTTGTATTTGAAATATGCATCAAAATTCTTTCTTTGTTTTGTCTTTGTACTATGCAGCAAGTTCACTTTCAAATTGTCTAGAATTGGACTCCACCATTTGTAATTGTCTCTTATTTTTTGCGATAGATATGAGCCAACTTTTTCAAAGGTGAGAGTTTGACACTCTACCAATAGATGCAAGGGCTCCACAAAAGTTTCAAATGGTGTTGGCAGACTATTAGTTATATGAACAGTCCATCCTCTTCATCTACCTTTTTGTTAATGGTGGAGAGCTAATCTCTTATATCTTTCATCTTAAGGAGATGCTTAGAAAATGACCCATCCTCGCCCAACTTTGTGGAAACAACAAAATTTTCAAAACAAGACTCTCACCTTCTTTAGAGGCTTGTTACTTGCTTTTCAACCTCTCCCAAAGAGCATGAGCAGAAGTGGCATTTTGGATCTTAGGAGTTAAATCATCAGAGACATAGTCTTAACAACAAAAGAGCTTCCTTGTGATGATTAACCAAATCAGCAAAAATTGTAGTCTCTCTGGTTTTTGTTTTGAGGATTATTTTATCACAACTCTTATACTGAACAATGGTAAGTATTTTGTGACTCAAGACATTAAAATTTTTGCTTGTTAACTTCTGGTTTTCAAGCAAAACAAGATTTTGAATATTGGCCATAACTAGAGTTTCTACCTAGGGTTTTATATGCAATTTCAAACTTAAAAATTTTCATTTAATTTTGGATTTGGAAAATTTAAACTATTCAGAATATAGCTCAGAATTTTCCCTAAAATGTTCAGAATTTAACAAAATTTCAGATTTGACAGCAGAATTAGTGCACAAAACTAAGTACCCATTTAATATTTCTTCCATGTGGCTAGGATTGGGGCTTCTGAGACCTGTAGCGTTTCTTTGACAGTATTTATTTGTTAATGAAAGTTGGCTTCAACAGAGATTTCAACCATTCGGCTTCAACAGGTTACAGTTGGCTCCTTGCATGACAATTAATTTGACAGCCCTCTGCTAGGGTTATTGTTTTCTTCCTCCTGTCGGCCCTTTTACAGCAAATTTTTAGTTTTTATGGTCTTTGAATTCTTCTCTTTCAAAGTAATTTGTTTAGAGTACCCTCTTCTAGTGCTTCTTTGCTCTGATACGAAATGTTAGAAAAATAAATGCACGGAGATTGAGACACACTCCAATGTGTGTATGCTGTATTTATGCTTGTACAGGGAAGCTACATTGGTAGTTATAACTTACATTGTGTAAGTTACCTTTTTTGGACATAACTAATGTGATGTTATTAGTTATTAGTTATTACATCATTATCATAAGCAGTAAATTCTTATGTGTAAAAAATAGTCAAACATTATATCATATTTAATATGCTTAATAATGTTAGTTTATAATTACATATCCCAAATGCTTGAGCGAGATTGCATCCAAATTCGAGACAGATAATGAAACAGGTATGATCCGTTTTATTGTTGTGCTTGTAACTTCTAGGTTAGAAGATGGGGAATTCAACATAATCAACATAATGAAACATGTATGATCCGTTTTATTGTTGTGCTTGTAACTTCTAGGTTAGAAGATGGGAAATTCAACATAATCAACATAATGAAACATGTATGATCCGTTTTATTGTTGTGCTTGTAACTTCTAGGTTAGAAGATGGGAAATTCAACATTCTAAACCTACATATGTCTTGGGTGTTAGCTATAACAATCATAATCATTTGTTCAGCATTGTGATGTCTTATTTTTTACTGGTTTGACCATATTTGTACATACTAGTCTTGAGCTTCTGTAGGACTTTGAAGCTGTTTTCTCTGCAGAAGTTTTACTTGGTTATCATCTTTAATTTTGCTGTTTAATAATTAATTCACTATCAGATCCCTTTCATGTTAATAAGTGTTCCAACTTATTTTAACCTGGACAGAGTGGCAAATTATTGGAAATCATGTAGATAGGAGATACAATATATGAGATCTGTTGTATCTCAGCACTGACAAATTCCATTATCTGATACAGGGGCTTGAACTCATTCCTTCAGAGAACTTTACTTCAGTATCAGTCATGCAGGCTGTTGGATCAGTTATGACCAATAAATACAGTGAAGGCTATCCTGGTGCAAGATACTATGGAGGAAATGAGTGAGGCCTTTATGCCTTATGCCTTAACTTGATAACTCAAATTATGTGATATTCTAAATCACATAAATTTGTTTAACATATTTGTTAACTGCTTTGCAACAAGGACAGGTTTATTGACATGGCAGAGTCATTATGCCAGAAAAGGGCCTTGGCAGCATTTCGGCTGGATCCAGAAAAATGGGGAGGTTGGTAGCTATGTCAGTTTTGGCTTTGACCAGGGTCTCAAAATCTGAAAATCTATTTCATTCTAAGTGTTAATTCATGTTCCACCCAAAATTTATGGAATTGTATTTTTCCTACTGTTAAGACTTATTTGCTTTCTTTGTTTAGCTTTTCATTGACAGACATCAGACTACAATTGTGTAGTGTGCCCTAATATTGCTAGCTTCTTTTTGGTTTTATGGCAACTGATTTGATCATAGTTAGCATACTTGGACTCAATTTGGACTTGGCAGGCCAAAAGTTCTACTCGGCAAAAACTTTGTATGCATGAGTTTCTCCAACAGACTCTCTAGTACTCGCTGCAAGTTCAGCTTCGCAACTCACCCAAATTCATCCCCTTCAACTTCAAGTACTTAGTTACTTGCAAGTTGCAAGCATTCAGCAAGTAGTTGAACAATGGTTTTGATTATTGAAAGGTTTGATATGTCTATATGGACATGCTTCTTATGAATTGTATGCCCGACAGCCTAATGCTAATGTCTAAGTTCTAACAACTCCTTAGCTGTGGCACCTTGAAATGTTGTTAAATAAGTTGTATGTTACTAAGTCTTTTGTTGGTATTGGTAAAAGTTTCCACAAACCCAATATTGAAAACCTAAAATAATCATAACCAATTTTTTTTCTTTTTCTTTCTTTCTTTCTTTTATAGATAAGTGCTACCAAAACAGGGGGTAGCTCCCAAGTAAATCCCAACAAGAATACAGTAGGCCCGCAGGCATCATAAAACATCCCCTAACAACTAATACTCCAGCCCGCAGGCATCACCAAACAACCCCTAACAACTAATGCTCCAGAAACTGGTAGATTATAGCCAAGTAACTGCCTAGTGCAGTGATCCGCCTAAGGCTCCCCTCGCCAAGCCAAGAACGGTTGGAGGCCATAAACTGGGAGAAGGTCTCCATATTCACATTTTTGACCCTGGTTCGAAAGACTTCCCATGCATCTGCCATAAAGTTCACTAGGGCTTCCTTGCGTTGGGATAATATCTCTCCCTCATCTTCGTCGCCCTCCGCGACCTCCTCTAACACCATTGTAGGTTCAAAAAACAAGCACAGGAAGCTGACCCATCCATCCGACCTCAATTCCATGGTTGCATTTGCTAGTGCAAGAACATTCTAGCCAACCATGATCCTATTTAGACACACAGACACCCATTCCCTGGATTCGCTTATATCCATGAGGGCGCCAACCACTGTCTCGTATATTCTATCATCGCACCAGTGCTGATTCACATTTAACACCCGCGATACAACTTCCACAATTGCATTGTGCACCTCTCTGTTCTGGATTGCGAAAAGTCTACTGCACTGTGTTGATAAGGGCTCCTTAGCGCATACGCAGGCCAAGCCAAATTGGAACACCATCTTTGAACAACCACATTTAGTGTGCGTATCGGGGCACCACACATGCCAAATATAGCCAAACTTTTCCAGTATTACCCAATTGACCAAGGCATGTCCCTACGGCTTTTACAACCTCGATACCAAGCCACATCAAACCGTACACTCCTGCCAAAGCCGAAACAGACCTCACGGGTATTATGTGACTTCCAATTTCAATTGAGCGTGTCAAGGCTGTGGAGTTGTCAAATCTTCTTTCAGGCACATCGAAGAACATCTCGTATACATCGGACAAGTTAGATCCTGCCTCTGAGTTTCCCCATGTGACTTTGTACTTCCCCACATCCCCTTTGGGATTCTAGTTACATCTTTTCCTTGTCTCTATCCACTAAATCCTTGAGTCCTGCCCAACTTTCTAACTTGGAATCGATGATCAGCCCATCCTCTTGCCATACACTTGCGTTCGCCAGGCAATCTGCAGCCTTATTGGCTTCTCTAAATGCGTGCCCAATCCTGTAATTATCCAGTATGCCAAGAAGTACCTTAATCTGGGCAACCTAACAGTCAATCTGCCAACTTGGGGACTGGCCATTGATTATTGCTTGGATGCAAACCATCGAATCTCCCTCAATCTCTACCAATTGGATCCCCTTATTGATGCATATCTGTAGGCCCATCATTAGTGCCTCAAGCTCCGCTACGTTGTTAGTGCACACTCCTAATTTCTTTGAGGCTGCCTAAACACACTGTCCTGCTTGGTCTCTGATAAGACATCCAGCCCCCGCAACGCTGAGATTTCCCTTAGTTGCCCCATCGAAGTTCAATTTCCAAGGGAGATCCACTGGCCCCCTCCAATGGACTGTCTCTCTGTCAACCTTGTCTTCCCCGGGCGGACACACCTTCGGCCTTTTCAGCTTATTCCATTCTTTTTGAATCTCTTCATCTCATTTCGTGAATCTCAATTTTGCACCAAGCCTTATCCTGTTGTTAGCCACCTCAATTATTGCCTCCTTCATCCTCTCTATTAGTCTGTTATTATCTAGTGCTTCGCCTTTGAAAATTATCCTATTCCTTTCTTTCCATATGTGCCAAATCACCAACGAAGGTGCCAATAACCAAAGACCCTGCCAATACCCGTTTTTATTGCCAATCTGCCACACGTTTAAGAATTCTCGCAATTTCTTTTGTCTCAGACCATGAACTTGAAATGACCTTTGGAGCCAATCCTAGCATTCCACTACAGTAGGGCATGATAGAAATAGGCGATCCACCTCCTCCTCGGCTTATTCACACATCACGCATCGAGTTGGGCCTATGATTTGTAGTCTTTTTAATCTTTCCATCGTTAAGCACCTCTTATGAAAAACCACCCAGAGGAACGCGCTAGCCTTGGGGAGCACAACTTGGTTCCAACATAATTTCGCCATCCAATCTATTCTTGCTCCAATCTCTACCTATATTTGATAACCAAGTTTGGTAGTGTATTCGCCAAATTTTTCCCCACACCATACAATGGTGTCCTCTTCTTTGGACACACACACTACCCGATTGTTTAACTCTTCTGAGATTGCCTCCAATTTCTTTTGTTCGAGGTGCACATGCATCAAGTTTTTCCACTTCACCCTATTGCCACCTCCAGTTTCTTCCAAATTAATATACTTGGCAACTTCAATTCCCCATTCGTCCTCGAGCCGTCCTAATTCCTGGTCTAACTCAAATTGCTCTGCAAGATTCCTGTATCCGTTCCAAGAATTTGTCCAAAACCTAGCCTTTTTTGTCCATTGCCAAGTTTCCATGTAATATGACTTGTGATCAGTGGGTGACATTTGTTTATGAATCTCCAAATGGCCGAGCCTCCCTGGAGATTGTCTATCGTTAATATCCTGGAGGGGGAATCATTGTCTAAATATTTATTCTAGGCTATGTGGCACCACAACTTCTCTGGGTGTCTGTACATTTTCCAAATCATCTTTGCTCCCAACGCTGTATTTTGCCTCCCAATCCTCCTTAATCCTGCACCACCATCAGTTTTAGGCTTGCAAGCAGTTTCCCATCCGATCAATGGTATTTTCCTCTCCTCTTTTGACCCTTCCCATAGGAATCTCTTTAGAATCTTCTCTATACCATCTTCGATCTTTTTTGGAGCTTCATAGCAAGCCAGTGTGTATATTGGTATAGCCGAGAAAATTGCCTTGGTCATAGTGATCCTGCCAGCCAAAGTCAACCATTTATTTTTCCAAGACATCACCTTGATTCTGCACTTATTCATCACCTCTTCCCAGTGCTTGGATCTACAGGCCCCCTCAAAAATTTGAACCCCTAGGAATCTGGCAGGAAACTTATCGATTTGAAACCCCAGTAATGCTGAAATGGCTTTTTGAACATTAGCCCTTGTGTTGAAGAAATAGATTCTCAATTTCTCCTTATTCATTTTTTGCCCCGATTGCTGTTTATACTCTACCAGAGTCGCTTTGATGCATCTTGCCTCCCTAATGCTTGCCTCTCCAAACAATGTGGTGTCATCAGTGAACTGTGTGTGAGTAATTTGTTCCACATTCGGGGCCACAGTGATTCCAATCCATTCG
>VDFB02091790.1:0-24820 GCA_007258455.2 Sequoia sempervirens | reverse complement strand
AAAGTAAAATACCGTCTTAATGAATCAACCATTTTTTTGTAAGGTACCAACTTCTCATCTTTTGTTTGGTATTGTTCATTGACTTGGTTGATGATCAGCTGAGAATCCCCATAGATATGTAGTTCTATGATATTCCACTCTATGGACATTTTTAGTCCATTTGTCAAAGCCTCATACTCACTATTTTGTTTGTGCATGGAAAGAGTAACTTGTAAGATTTAGGAATAGTATACCCATGAGGAGAAAAAGAACAACACACACCAAAATTCCGTAACTATTTTGCATGTGAACCATCAAAGAATAGTTTCCAGATCTTCACCATGTACATAAGATGCTCATCCTGAAAGTTGACTTGAATGGGCATATTATCTGAATAGGAAATTAGCCAGCCTGATCTTGCAATAGCTTGGCCTTGATTGCTTTCATACCACATACTCTATGTCAAATTCAAAGAATCATCATCCATTTAGCAATTCTAAATTGAGAGCAGCTTTTAATGAGCAAGCATTTGAGAGGACTAATTTTTGCTATGAGGTGTATGGTGTGCACGAGCATATAGTGTAACAATTTTTGAGAAGCAAACACTACTGCAAGGCAAGCTTTTTCAATACCAGTATAATTAACCTCATAAGAAACAAGAGTGCGACTAATATAATATATGGCCCTTTCTTTCCCTTGTTCATCTAATTGAGCCAACAATGCCCCAAGTGAAGATTCAATAGCTGAGACATATAAAATGAGAGGTTTTCCTGGAATGGGAGGCATTAAAATGGGAGGATTTGCCAAGTATTCTTTAATTTGATCCATGCTCTTTTGGCAATCCTCATTCCAGACACATTGAACACCTTTATGCAAATTTTTGTTGAAAGGTTGTGCTCTATCTGCCAATTGTGAAATAAAACTCCTTATGGATTGAAGGTGCCCTTGAAGACTCCTCATTTGGCTGAAATTTTTGGGAGGTGGCATGTTTATAATGGCTTGAACCTTTTCAGGGTCCACTTCTATTCCTTTAGCTAAAATGATGAATCCCAATAATTTGCCAGAAGTAACACCAAATGCACACTTTTTTGGGTTTAATCTTAGTTGAAATTGTTCCATGCAATCTAGAATCACTTCTAAATCAGCCAAATGTGTTCCTCTTCTCTTAGACTTAGCTAGGGTGTCATCCACATAATCTTCCATATTCTTATGCATCATGTCATGGAAGATGGTTGTCATAGCTCTTTGGTAAGTAGCTCCTGCATTTTTCAATCCAAAGGGCATGACATTCCAACAATAAGTACCCTAGGCACATGTGAATGCAGTCTTTTCTTGATCCTCAAGAGCTATCTTGATCTGATTATACCCAGAAAAACCATCCATCAAAGAATAGATCTCATATCCCGCTGTCATGTCCACTATCATGTCTATGTTAGGAAGTGGAAAATCATCCTTTGGGCATGCTCTGTTAAGATCTCTAAAGTCTGTGCAGATTCGAATGGTTTTATCAAGTTTAGAAATAGGTACAATGTTGGAAATCCAGTCAGCATAGTCTATGGCTCTAATGAATCCTGCACCAAGGAGCTTTTCTAATTCAGCTTTCACTAAAAGAGCTATATGAGGGTGCATTTTTCTCAACTTTTGTTTGACTGGTTTCACACCTGGAGCTATGGATAAATGATACATAATGAGATTAGTGTCCAACCGGTATTGTCCGAAAGTATGTCCATGCAAAGTTAATTTCCTTCTTTGGAGGAACTCTGTATAGGATTTCTCGTGTGATAAAGATTTAGCCATGTACAATTTTGAACTTCCTCCTCAGGCTCCAAATTAATGTACCTCTTCTATAGGTTCAACTAATAATTGGCGGATTTATCCCGAAATAGCTTGGGAGACTATCATACCTCATCCGTGAGGGTGCCTCCGGGAGGTTTCTACCTTTGATACTGCCTCTTTATTTTTTACTTTTTGGTTCGACAATCAGCCACATAGTGGTTTTCGCCATCAGAACTCTTATTCTTTTTTTAATTTCTTTTTATCTTGTGACTAAGGTACTTGATGTCAGATTCTGTCATACTGGTAGCTGATTCACTGGTGGAAGAGACTACAAGTTCAATGGCATTTAGATAGTAGGTGATCTCATAGTCATTGTGAAATGTCAAGAGTTGAGGCTCTTGGTACCGTTGAGACCAATCAATAAGGTTGGGGTGAACAAGGGGTAGGTTGATGACTGGTTCAAGATTAAGGATATAGGTGGTGTCATCTCTGGTGACTGTAGAATTGGAATCTGTCAAGTTTCCCTCTAAAGTGTCTAAATCAGAATTTATCCTAGCAAGCTAAGAATCGTCTACTAATGCCACATGTATTCCAATCTTCTAATCTAACACATGACTCGTCAGTTACATCAGGTTGAGAACTATAAGCGTGGACAACATCCATATCCAAGTCAACTGTTGCATCTGAGAGTGAATCCCATTCAAACTCATGAGAGTATTTCTGAATTATTGTTGGAGCCTCGTGATGTAGAAGCCTCAAGATTTGGAAGAGGCTCCTCTCTTCTAGCAATTTGCTCAATCATAAAATTATCTAAATTATCACCATCCATTGTAGGTGGGATGGAGACACTATCCATAGTAAATCTTGCATTCATATAGTCACTATCTATTGCAAATGAGATAGGAGGACTATCAATTATTAAATCTCTTGAATCTTCCCAAAGGAGATTTGTTGAAGGTACCCAATCATCTATTATGTCTTGTTGATTGGTCAAATCTGGTACATATTCTGTGTCATCTTTACTATCCCTCCTATCAGAAATGGGGACAGTGCATTTATTGTTGTTCATAAAGCCTAGGCCAACTGGTTTCTTAGACTTACGTGCGAAAAGATCATGATTGAGTGGTTCGGCTCTAGCATCTAACTTGTGACTAAGAGGGCCATATCCTGGATAACCCATCTTCTTGACAAAAGTATATCCTCTCCCATAGGACTTAGGAGAGGGGGAGAAATTTTCATTGTGCTAGTATTTCTCCTCTTTGTATATCCAATCTCGAACAACTACTTCCTCTTTTTCATCTTGTATTGGTACTGAGGATTCAACAAACTTGTCAAATATTGTCATTGTTGAAGATGATGGTTTCATCTCCTGTGAAGGCTTTCCATATGTCCTAGGGGAAACATGCATCTTTGCAAAAGAGTCAAGTTGATACCCCCCATGCCAAGGTCTACTGACTTAAATTTGTTTTGACAGTCTGCTAAAGTTGTTTCATAATCCTCTGCTGCTCTGTTAAGAGGGACATGAACATTAGCTGAGATTGAGTTAATTGATAAGGTGTTATCCCTTGGTATGCAAATTTATGTTCCATTGTAGGGGAACTTAACACACTGGTGGTAGGTAGACGGCACTGCCTGCATATCATGAATCCATGGTCTACCCAGTAAAATGTTGTATGCAAGGGTTCCAGTATCAACAATTTGAAACAAGATATCTTTTTCAACTGGGCCAATCCTGACAGGAAGGACAGCCAATCCCTTAGAACTTCGTTCTGCCTCATCATAGGCCTTTATGGTGATCTTCTTTCTAGTGTCGATCACTTGCTCTGAATAGCCCAAAGTTTTTAACAAATTCAAAGTACAGATATTTAACCCAACACCCCCATCAATCAACACGCGCCTGACACGGGTTTTATGAATCATGACTTCAATGTGAAGGGCAAGATTGTGTGGATGGCTTAGGGATTTGTCATCATCTTCAGAGAAAGAAAGGTAATGTGGGCTAGTAATGTGATTCACCATGCCTTGGAATTGGTCTATATCAATGTTGTTGGGGACATTTGATGTGCGCAAAGCGTCCTCAAGGATCTGCTTATGTCTAGGGGACAACTCTAGAAGCTCTAAGATTGAGATCTGTGCTGGAGTTTTCTGTAACTGATCTACAAGATTGTAGTTTGGTTTGAGAGTAGTGGCAGACTTTATAGTGACATTCTTGGATGCCACTTGCTTGGATTTGTTGGATGGACCTGAACTAGGCCCTCTAAGAATAATAGGGGCTTGACTCCTGGTAACAACATTAAGGGCTTGGGAAGATAACCTAGAATGAGGACCTCCAAAGACCACAACAAAAGTTATTGTCAAAAATAGGGGGAGAGTCATAACCATGGTCCTTACTCCTTATCATATTAACACTTAATTCCACAACTTCAAGCATGTTTTATCACATTTTCACAATCAGATAGGTGTAGTTGATTGCAGCTCTTAAGTATTCTGATTTAGAGGTTTCCTTGTCATATCACTAGGAAAGGTTCCTTAAAAGCCTTATGATCAGCATTGGTATTTAGGCCATCAACTCTTGAAGCTTCAATTTCTATAAAATCTTGACGATATGTTTTAATTTCCAAATACAATAGTATGGCTGTACATTATGAAATTTACAGAATGCCTTGTCATCCCACCAATGTGGCTTAGGATCTGGAATGTGAAATTTTGCAGGATCCTGAGGATGTGCCAAGTTGTTAGTAATGAGAGTTTTGAGAATATCCTCATATGAGTCACCCAATTTGGTAAATTGCCGCTTCTGGTTTTTGGGCCTCTCCTGATATCTTGGTTTACTTTCTTGTTGTGGAGGTGCATTAAGCTTCATTGCTTGCATAGCCTTAGTCAAATTAAGAACACTTTGATCTCTTGATTGGGAAGAATCCACAACTCCATCATTGACAACTTGTTTGTTTTTGTTCCAATTATTGTTCTTCCCTTTATCCTTATTGTTGTGTTGACCATTGTTGGTATTATTGTTATGTCTGGTCAAAATGCCTTGTTCTTTTAGAACATCCTCAATGCGGCATGCAGTTTCAATCATGGTATCAAAGGAAGTGAAGACTATCTTTTTGATCTCATGTCTCATTTTAGGCACCAAATTACTAACAAGTATGTCAATATTTTCATCCTCATGGATCATCCTAGGATATTGAGAGCATTGTCTCCACCTTTGCAAGAAGGTAACAAAGGGTTCCCCTTGATTTTGTTTCAAGTTGCATAGGTCCAACATAGTAACAGATCTTGATAGATTATATGCGAAGTGTTGAACGAATCTATGAACAAGTTCTCTAAAAGTCTTGACAGGAGGAGTGATATTGGTAAACCATTCCATTGCTTGTCCTTTAAGACTCCTAGGGAATAACCTCATCAAATAGGAGTCATCTTGATGGAATTCAAAGCTCATAGTATAGAACTGACGCACATGGTCGTGTGGATCACCACCGCCATCATATTTATCATATTGTGGGAATCCCACCCTCTTTGGAAAATCTTTCATACTCACACTCTTGTCGAATGGATTAGGACAAATTGAGTCTAGTGAGAATGAGCTCTTAGGTTGCATCATTTTCTCCATCATTTGCTTTTCCATTTCCATGACTCTTCCTCTTCTTGAGAGGGATTTGCTTTTGTATTTTGTTGTCCACATCAAAAATTATAAGGACTCCTGCACCCTTGTTGATTATTAGACTTTCCAAGAACTTCTATCTTTTGTTTTGTTCCAAATACTTCCACATACATTGTTGGAAGATAGGCTCTTGTTGTATTCGCATGAAGTCTTGAGTATCAAAATCATAATGTGAGCTACCACCTCCATGTTGGGAACCATGATGTACATGTTGGGAGTGTGGTCTTGAATTTCTGGGAGGAGTTTGCCTCCTATAGTGAGCATACTGAGAGGCCCTTCTTCCTCTAGGACTAGGAGATCTAGAAGGGGTCCTTGACCGCCTTCTACTTCTTGGTGTTCTGAAGGGGTGGAGGGAGGAGAATTACGTCCACTGTTAGCACCCCTTGTATTGTATTGTTTATTTAATTGGTGGGCTAACTGCCTATCTTGCTCCTCTTGAGCGAGTTTCCTTTGTACTTCCAATAAAGCTTGGCTCTCTTCCTCAAGTTGTCTAAACTTTTCTTGCTTTGCAGCTTGTTCATCTAGAAAGGCTTTCTTTTCGCGTTCAATTCTTCTAAGCCTATCACTTGTGAACCTTGGGGTATGTTGAAGTGGTGAGCTTGGTCTAGATTGTTTGAACAAGTCATTGGTATACGTTGTATTGACATGAGCATCACGAGGTTCATTGTCTTGGTCTTCATATTGTGACCATTTTTCTTGTTGAGCTCGTCTCTTATACCTTTCATCCCGTTGATGGGCATCCAAATATCTTGTATTAATGAGGGGTGAACCAGGTTGATCATCATGAGAAGAATTTCCAAATATCATGTTGTTTTTGTGTTGTTCATAGATATCATCAAGAGATTTTGATCCATGTATTTCCTCTCCCGGCCGAAAGACAAGATAACTCATATCCATACCCGAGTGGAAGGTACGAGGGGGTACTCAAGTCACTAAAATGGCTCTTTAGTCAAAAATAGGTTTCTAATCGAATTCTAGGTGATCGGGTCAAATATTGGTTCCTTTTTCCTTTCTCTTTTGACGAGTCTGAACTGGGGGTAGTTGGTTAAAGACTATCCGAGGTCGCTTTCCTTGGCTCACTTGATATCTTGTTGTGACTAACATGAAAGGGAGAGTTTAGGTAAACAAAAAATTCTAAGAAATGTCAATACTGTACTAGGATAGTAAAAGTTTTCTCTTGTCCGAGATAGATGGTGAAATAGAACTGCTGTAAATAGGTAAAACCAACATCGCCACAGAGTTTCACTCCTTGGGTGAACACCCTAGCACATATGGATCAGAGGATGACTTTACACAAAGTGTACTCAGCTTGAATTGTATGAAAATGTAGTGGACAAGGAGACCACTAGCACTTCCAAGTGTGTTATCAAAGAGTCTAAAATTATCTATTTGACAGAACAATTTAATTTGCCAATCTCAAGCAAAATCGCTTATGAGATCAAGGATCACTAATTCAAAAGGTCAAGGACACATAAACCCTAAATACAGAACAGGTCTCTAAAACTGGGACAAGTCACCTAATCAAAGAACTTAGTATTTCAGTTTGTTGTTTGTTTTCAAAGATCAAGCAAGTATATCAACATATTTTGATCAAGCACATAGGTTTCAATCAGACAAGTTGTGATACAAAAAGTAGTCGATAACAGATCTATCAAGGACAAAGCAACTTGATAGTATCGGGGGAGTCTTGTTTGAAGATGTTTGGACAATGTTTAAGACTCAAAAACAAACACATAGCTATCCCTACCAAAGAAAATGGTGAGAAGCCAAAACCTTTGCCCCATTGCTTATGCGCATACGTGCACCTCACACAGCCGTGTCACCCCCTAGAGGGTGCTCGTGTTTTTGGTGTTTCCAAGGACTCAACAGTGTACGTTCAAAGGTTACCCTTGTAGCAGGGGCCAGTGCCGCAGCCGCCTCCAAACGTCCAGGTGTATGCCTATGATGGGAATCTGTGTATGATCAACATATGGAGAGATTCTTCCCCCTCCTTGCGCAAAGATTATGACTCCTTTCAGAGGTGAACCAGGTAGGAAACTAACTAAGAGGTTTTTACTTGGCTTCCGTTCACAATAACCTTCGGTGCCTCTGATACAGAGCTCGGGCCTTGCAGCCACACCAACACCTAAAAATCACACACCCCCGCAAGTTGTGGCTCGAGCCAAGGCCTGGCCGCTAATAGGAAATGAGCTTTTCCATGATGATCAGCCCAAGTCATGGAAAGAGTTACCATGGTCTTGGATTCTTTAGGACTCAACAAGACGCTCTTTATTGTAGTGAGGTGGAATCACCAAATGATAGGTGTGTAATTACTCTGGGTCGCTCCTCAGGTTCAACTTCCGCGCCCTCTAAAGGTGACACCTAACATGCCTCGATTCTGCTTCGATTTTCCTCATTCTCCCAAAAGGAGAAGAGCATACTTCTCTAGCTCCGCCTCTTTACCACTCCAAACACGCTAAACAATCTTAATCAATGAGCTAGTTTCACTTCACCAAATCCACACGCTTTCTTTGCTTCGATTATCTCAATGAGAGAAGAGCACAATCCCCTGACGAGTGAAAGTGCTAAAGATTCACTACCTTGCTCCGCTCCCTAAGAGTTCGTCATATTAGTAAGATTATCAGGAGCCTGGATTTGTCCATGGTCATCACTTCCATGTAACAAAGAGCCAAATTCCCTACTCACTATCAAAACTCCTAAGAATTTTAACGAAGCCCTAATTAGACTATGTGAATTGAAAAGCAGGAAAACAAACACAATATTTTTTTAAATAAGATCTTTGACAAGCATAAGTGTTTGTTTTCAAGTCTTTGTCACGCGTCCTGCAATCAAACCGTTAGTGTGTTTCAAGTTCTCTGACTGGCGTCCTGCAGAAACTGTTATGCTCTGGAAATTTTTTTTTTAAAAGAACTAGAATTAAAAAATCTAATTTAATCTAGTCAAAATTTAATCTAAAAGGAATTAGTTAACAAAACTAAAATTAAACTAAATTAATCTAATACTAAACTAAAAATTTAAAAACAAAACTAATCTAAATTAATAAAATTAAAAAAAATCTAATCTAAATTAAAAAAATCTAATCTAAATTAATAATTCTACTTTAAATTAATAAAGTTAAAAAATCTAATTTAAATTAACAAAGTTAAAGAATCTACTTTAAATTAACAAAGTTTAAAAAAATCTAATTTGAATTTTAGAAACTTAAAAAAATCTAAATTAAAAATCTAAATTAAAGACTAAACCAAACTAACTAAAAACTAAACTAAATTAAGATTAAAAACTAAATTAGAATTAAAAACTAAACTAAATTAAAAACTAAAAATTAAAAAATTAATTAAAAACATGCATAAAAATCTTCAAATTTGATTTCTGAAAAATCTGTTTATAATGAGTAGATAAAAACAGAAACCCAGAAATTTTTTGAAGAAAAAAATAAAACCCAGAAATCGTTTTTTGATCCAGCAAGTAGAAGATGAAAAAATAATTTTTTTAAATCTTTAGCCAGCTGAAAAAATGACGCACGACGGTTTTTGTGCAGCTATTTTCTTCAGATCTGTGAAAGAAATCAGAAAACTGAAAAATACCCAAATCAGATTTCGACCCTGGCTACAAAACCCAGAAATCGTTTTTCCTGCAACTGAGTGGAAGCTGGATTTATGAAGCAAAACTAAAAACTAAATTAAAAACTAAACTAAATTAAAAATAAATAAAAAACTAAAAATTAAAAACGGTGGGCGCCAAAATGTATAACTGAAAATATGTTATACTTCTGTGAATCCTTGCATGCAAGGATACTCAATAATGAGTCCTTGCAAATCAATTCACACTCTCTATCCGAGAAGAGCAAGGATTGATATTGTGGCCCTTAGATTAACCCAGTTACCACTGCAAATACAGTCTCGGAACGAGAGATTCAAAGAGGAAAAGCAAGAATGTCAATCTCCATGAATCATGTTCTTGCAATGCAACAATGAAAACTAATCTAAATGACTGTAAAATGAAATAAACAAAACTAATTTATTGAAATGAAAATTGATCTACATGCAATGCCATAATTGAATTACTTTGCAAATTAATCTACTATGAAGATTAAGCTAAAATGTAATATTAAACTATATGCTCTAAAAAATAAGATGCTTATATAATCAAACTAATGTAATCTCAAATGATAAAATTCAAATTTGTAGCATAAGTCTGATGTAAAAATTTGTGATCCTTGAAATGAGAATGAGAGGGCTCATTTTATAGGCAAAAGTGGAATTGAAGTCAAATTCAGAAGCAATGTGGGATAAATAGAAAAATAGAAACAAATCTTGATTGGAATTCTTTTTTAGTTTATTTCCCTTTTAACTGATTTGTTTCCCTTTTTTTCATCACAAGATATTCTTGAGAGGATATTTCATTTATTTTATTTAATTTAAGATGATAATATCTCTTTTAATAAAATAAAATAAGATTATGTAATTTAGAAATGAATATTAATAAAATAAAATAAAATTATTTAATTAAAAATAGATTTAATTAAATAGCATCATTTTATTTAAGTAATATTAACTTCAATTAAATAACATTATTTTATTTATTAAAAAGGATTTATTTCTTTTGATTAAATAAAATTAATGAAGCATTCAAACCTTAGGGAAAATTGAAACATTTGAAATAGCTATGAATTGACTAAGAAATTTGATTTGAAAATGTGACAATCATTGATTCAAAAAGTTGATGTTGACAAATTAAATAAATGGGGCCCAAAGTCTAGGTGACCATTTTAGGTTGCATACGCCGAGCATTTCCTGGGGACCTGAGATTTGATTCCACATTTGGATTAGGCTAATCTGAATGTGATTAGATGATGTAGATTGAATTCTTTGCTTGACATGCCCCAACATAGGAGTAACAGGGAACTTCTATTTGCTTTGGTAGAGAGGTGGCACAGTGAACATAATACCTTTCACTTGGCCACTAGTGAGATGACAGTGACACTGGAGGATGTCTACCAGATTTTGAGGATCCCTATTGTCAGAGAGCTGGTTGTGTATGATTCAACTGAGCAAGGAGGGATTGATGCACTTTGAAGAGTTTTCAAGGATGATCAGATTTGCGGCTATGAGATTCCATGGCGAGAGATGGTGGATGCATACGTGACATTTCCATATGTGCTTGATAGATTTATTGGAGGTTTTCTATGTCCCAACTGCTGATCGAAGGGAATTTCAGTTGGCTGGGGTCAGATTTTGGAAGGCATGATTACATAGGGGACCATATATGCATGGGAATCTTGCATGCTTACACATTTATACCATGATCTACATCAGGTTGTGTACCTTAGAGCATCCAGTTTATCAGTTGGAGTGACATTACTACAAATATGGGTGTGGGAGCATATAGCTGTCACTCATCCCATTATAGATAGATAGCGACCAGCCGATCGACCATATGTTCAGGATATACAGGTCCAGTTGTCCAACATAAGCTAGGAAAACTAGAGTACTGGAGGAGGGTATTGGATGACCTCAAGATAGTGACATGGCAGCCATATGTGGACTGTGAGTAGTGGCCAAAGGATGATATCAAGATGCCATATGTGTGTTCATCGAGATACCTGATCGGGAGGGAACCTTTTATTATTGAGAGATTCCTATTGAGGAGAGTCCTTCGATAGTATGGTAGAGTATAAGGCATTCCCTAGGGAGTGGTTCTTGATGCACGTAGATGACAGGATGTTCCAGAGTGGGGGCCTTGCTTATCCTATGACGCAACGGTTGAGGAGTACCAGGGATTATAGGTAGTGATATGGGATTATCATCCAAATATTATAGAAGTTGTAGTGTCAGAGGAATACGCACAATATTTCTTTGTGCATCCCTTCTCGCGGATATCTAGTACAAATGAGCTAGTACCTACATTGGATGATGATGAGAGGGAACCACCACATGCACGTAGGTTGAGGAGAGATGGAGGAGATGATGAGGAGGAGGGAGAGAGAAATGATGATGGAGATGGGGATGGAGATGGTGGAGGTGGTGGAGATGGAGATGGAGGTGGAGATGGTGGCAAAGATGGAGATGGTGGTGATGGGGGTGGTAGGAAAGTGTTAGATCTCAAAGTGCCTTAGAAGAGGCGATCACTGGTGGCTACAGCACAACAACATGTTTAGATTTGGTTGCCTTCACAACAGTAACAGACACAGATAGCCACTCTACAGGTCTAGGTACAGACTCTGCAGGGTCAGCTGCCACAGGTACAAACTTTGCTACAAGCACAAGCCTAGGCATAGACGTAGGCACATGCACAAATTTCCACCCTCATACCCTAGAGAGATACCTTGGGACAATGGTGTGAGCAGGAAGAGGGTGTGGCAAAGAGACTATAGAGAGTTGTCAAGGGTACTAGTACAACAGATTACCTCAGAGAGGTACGACACTCTACCAGGGAGGCCAACTATTACAGGCTGTGATACCATGAGGTAGTGCATGTTGAGCAGCATGTGAGTTATGCTTAGTCCACTAGGTCAGGACATAGTCACTCCGGGACTACCAGTAGGGGTGTTACATGGCCTCCACCTTGTAGAGAACTAGGGGCAGGATCGTCAGGTGGTGTAGCAGGAGGCACAAGGCCGACATTGTTTGGGGCTAGTAGCACATAGTTCCGATGTTGATATGCGATGTACTGATATTTGATGATGTATACATTGATTTAGAGACATGATGATTATTCCGCCATGTTTGATGTATCTCTTGGCATGTATTTGGATATCATTGTACATTTGACAATATGATTTTTTTTTAGATTTATATGATTTGCATCGGTGATTTAGTGATATATATGATGGATGCCTATGATGGGTGCATTTAATTTCTATGTTATGTGTTATGTGATGTTTTAATATGATGATGTTATGGTTGATGTATGGCTGTATGGATGATATGATAATGTATATGATTCTAAATGCTCTATGGATGATTCTAAATGCTTTAATATGATGATGCTATGGATTATGTTTGATGCTTTATGCTGTATGAGATGGGTTTGATTATGTAAATGATATGTAATGCACTTTATTTTTGTATTTTCTAATGCAAATATTATGATGTAATGCATGGATGGATGAATGATGTGATAATGCTTTCTAATGTATGTATGATAGGAAAATGATTATGCAACTACTTGAGAATGATATGTTTTTGTTAATTCCAAATTACTTAATCCATTAATGATAGAGATAACATCATTTTGAAAATTGTGCCAGCCTTGGAAAATCCATAAATATAGATGCAAAACTAATATGGATGCAATCTAACTTAACTGTGCAAAACTAACATGCAATGTTGTCATCATATTTAGCTGATTTGTTCTGCTTTTATCATCATTGAGCCTTTGAATTTTTGAAAGTGAGTAAAAACATCGATGGTATAATTAGACTATGATGACCTGAGTACTACTTCCATGATTTTTGATATTGCAAGTTAACACAAGCATCTAGGTATAATTAAACCAAGATGACCTGAGCATTACTCACGTAAATAGACAAGAGTTGATCATTTTCCTATGAAAATTATGAATTTCATCAATGATACTTTGTACAGCATGTCCCATAACAATTTGCACAGTAGTAATGATTAACTCACAGACAACAGACAAATAAAATATCATTCTCCTTCCTAGCTCCTCTAGTTCAAGACATCATCGATTTTCTCTGGAGAAATGATAACAAAAATTAGAGTACAACAGTTGAAAATGCATGCTAACATGATAAAGCCATGATTCAAAAGACCATCATCCATATAGCTTTGTTTTGATTTGATTGATTGATTTAGTTGCTTAATATGGATGGTTGATGTGTAAAGTTTGATGATTGATGTTCAATGTTAAGTTGCACTATGATCATTGTGTTTGTTGTGTTGTCTAACTATTGTTTATATGTTGGTTTAAGCTCAAAGTTTATTGCCCCCAGTGAGTTCAGGATTTTTCCCCCAGTCTAGGGTGAGACACGACCGTAATGCTAAGATATGTACATGAGGTTTTCGATGACAGGAAAAATGATGGCGAAAGTGAATGGTCGACATGTTCTCAAATAGATGGAAAAGCTAATCTATCATAAATAGCGCCTGATACCAGGTTTTCACTACTTGTTTTTATTACACTTTTTTAGATTTTATGATTTTTTTATTTTTTTTTTCACTTTTTTTGTTTTTTTCTCTTTTTTGATTTTTTTTGTTGTCACCAAGATGCCTATTTTCTAGGTTTTCATCAGGGCGACCATTTTTTAAGGACATTTTCTCATTTTTTTGTATTTTTTCAGGACTTTTATCTTGAGATGCAAGCTGTTGATAGGCTCTTCAAAAAAATACCCTTCAGGTGTAGATAGCTGATAGACTCCAGATCCGTAGACTGATATAATGAAAAAGGGACCTAGCCAGTTTGGTTCAAATTTCCCCTTCTTCTTTCGTTCCTGTTGATTACAGGGATTTTCTTTCAAGACCAAGTCACCAACTTGAAATGTTCTTGGTTTGACCCTGTGATTGTAGCTTTTGGACATCCTCTGTTGATAGGTTTTCAGGTGATCCACTGCATGTTGACAACCCTCATCCAATAGTTCCAATTCCTATAGCCTAGACACCCGATAGTCTTCCTATGAGATAATTCCTTTCAAAGAAACTCTTAGGGATTGTAGCTCAACCTCAATAGGTAGAATGGCCTCTGATCCATATATAAGAGTGTATGGTGTGGCTCTTGTTGGGGTGCGGATACTGGTTCTGTAGGCCCACAAGGCAAGGTTCAGTTGAATGTTCCAGTCTCATCCAACATCGTTGACGATTTTCTTCAGGATCTTCAAGATAGTTTTGTTTGAGGCCTTTGCCTGGCCATTTCCTTGGGGATAATATGGTGTTGAAAAATGATGCTAGATATGAAACCTTTCACAAATTTCTTGGATGTCCTGATTCTTGAAAGGTCTACCATTGTCAATGACAATGGACTGAGGAACGTCGTACCGACAGATAATGTAATTTAGGATAAAAGAGGCAATTTGTTTTCTTGTGATGGTGGTCAAGGGAACAACTTCAATCCATTTTGTAAAGTACTACATGGCTGTGATGATGAATTTGTGTCCATTGGAAGATGACGGGTGAATTTTACCTACAAGATCTAGGCCCCACTGACAAAAGGGCCATGTTGATGCAAATGGTTGGAGTTCCCGTGCTGGTGTGTGTATGAGATTGCCATGAATTTGAAATTTTTGGAATTTCTTGACAAATTGAAAAGACTCCTTCTCCATATTTGACCAGTAATACCCCAAACATAGGAGCTTCTTAGCAAGAGTTAGCCCACTTGAATGAGTTCCACAGATACCTTCATGAACCTTGCGTAAAACGGTTTCAGCTTTGTTATGTTCAAGACACCGAAGGAGACTACCATCAAGACCTTGTCAGTAAAGTACATCGACTATCAAGGTATGTCAACCTACTTGTCAAATAAAGTTATATTCTAGTTTCAAGATAGATCTGGTGGTAGGGTGTTGTCTTTTAGTTAGGTGTAGATCTTCCCATAGATTGAGGATTCTGTGACTTGGGATTCGGGGTTATCATAGGCCAGGTTAAACAGTTGTTCCACCATGAACTCATAATGACTTTATTTTTTAGGTATCTGTAGGAGAGAAGCAATGGTCGCCATAGCATCAACAACTTTGTTGTCCCCTCTTGGGATTTGTTCAAATTTGATTTCAACAAACTATTTTTTAAAGTCATCCACCATTCTTTTATACGACATCAATTTTTCATATTTTGTCTGATAATCATCATTCACCTGATTTATGACCAATTGAGAATCTCCAGAGATTTGCAACTCTGTGATTTTCCACTCTATGACTGTCTTGATACCAATGATGAGTGCTTCATACTCAGTTGTGTTGTTAGTGCAAGGAAACATTAATCTATAAAAATTTGGAATGGTGTGTCCTTGAGGTGTGATAAATAGGATTTCAACTCTTGATCCATGTTGCATGTAAGATCCATCAAAATATAATATCCACTATTGTGTTGACACTGTAAGGACATCTGAGTCTGGAAACTCAATGCTCATGGGATGATCATCTTGTAATGGTGCTTCAGCTAGTTGGTTTGTGATTGGTTGGCCCTTGATTGCTTTCCTTTCCACATACTGAATGTCAAACTTGTTCAATATCATCACCCATTTGGCTAGTCTCCCTATTAGGGAAGCTTTGCTAAGTAGATACTTCAATGGATCAATTATTGCTATGAGTTTGATGGTATGGGTTAATATGTAGTGTCTTAGTTGTTGAGTAGAAAATACTACCACCAAACAAGCTTTTTCAATAAATGTGTAGTTGATTTCATAGCCATTCAAGGTTCTGCTTATGTAATAAATAGCCCTTTCTTTTCTCGCAGAGTTTTCATGTGCTAGTAGAGCGCCCAAAGATACCTCTGTTATTGCAATGTAGAGTAATAATGGTTTTCCTTCCGTAGGTGGTACCAGTATGGGTGGTGACATTAGATATTGTTTGAGTTGATTAAAAGCTACTTCACATTTTTCATCCCATTTAAAAGAAATGTTCTTGTGTAGCAAGTGATTAAATGGATGAGTTTTATTTGCTAGTTGTACAATGAACCTCCTGATAGACTGGAATCATCCCTGTAAAGATTTGAGTTGGTTGATATTCTTAGGAGAAGGCATCTCCATGATGGCTTTGACTTTTATAGGATCCACCTCAATGCCTTTAGCTGATACTATATATCCTAAAATTTTAGCTGATGTCACACCAAATACACGTTTCTTGGGATTTAATCTTACATTGAATTTCTCCAACCTAATGAAGATTTTATCTAGGATTTCTAGATGTCCTTCCCTAGTGTATGATTTTTCCAATAGGTCATCTACATAGTCTTCCATGAAGATGTGCATCATTTCATGAAAGATGGTGGTCATCGTGCGTTGATAAGTAGCCCCAACATTCTTCAACCCAAAAGGCATGACATTCCAATAGAAAGTACCCCATGAACATGTGAAATCAATTTTCTCTTGATCTTTTGGTGCTATTTTTATCTAATTATAACTTGAAAATCTGTCCATGAGTGATAAAATTTCATGTCTAGCTATCAAATCTACAATGATGTCAATGTTAGGAAAATGAAAATCATCCTTTGGATAGGACCTATTAAGATCTCTGAAATCCGTATATATCCTGATGTTGTTATCTGGTTTTGAAATTGGTATAATGTTTGAGATCCATTTAGCATAATCAATAGGTCGGATAAACCCTACGTCCAATAGTTTCTTCAATTCAACCTTCACCAGTAGGGTGATATGGGGATGCATTTTTCTCAATTTTTGTTTCACTGGTTTCACTCTAGGTGGAAATGATAAATTATGCATTATAAGCTCTAGATCTATCCTCGACATATCAACATATGAACAAGCAAAGTTGATTTGTCTCTTCAAAGAACTTAGTGAAGCTTGGTTTTTCTTCCTCTGTCATGGATGTTGCTAGATGTAGAGTCTTGACTATTTTAGTTGTACCAATGTTGATGGACTGTGTGGGTTCAATCAGTACTGAGGATCTCTCATGATAGTGCTTAGGAAGAGTGTCAAATCTCCCATCTTTCTGTGCCTCAAAGAGGTTTTCACCGTTAGATGCGCTCTTTATTTTTACTTTTTCTTGATCTAATATTGTCATTAAATGGTTTTCACCATTAGATTGATTTTTGATATTCATTTTGTAGTTGAGAGATTTGGCACTCCCTTTGTCTGAAGCTTAATTATGAGATTCACTAGTGGAACATGTTTTAGGATTATTAGAGCAAAGTAAATTTACAATGGCATCATTATTTGGAAAGATAGGGATGTCAAGCAGCTTGGTTTGGTCCCAGTCAATTAGTTCAGGGTGTAGCAATGGCAAGAAATCATTAGAATAGTTTAAGTCAAAAGGGGTGAGTGTCCTGATGGCAATGTTGTCAAAGTTTTCAATAGAAATGTTGAGGTCTATGATGTTACTCTCTTCCGAAGGATCTATCTCGCTCAAATTTTGATCATCTTGATCACTTGAGTCATCGATATGTTGTGATCCAATTTCAAGTGGTCTAGACCCAGAGCTTTGTCCCTTCGTATGTGTTGGTGCATACCTTTGTATCACATAAATTTATTTATCATGACAAGATTCTTTAGAGAGCGAGTCCCATTCATATTCATTGGAATCTGTTTTGGAACTATCTCGCAATTGGAGGATTCGCTCAATAACCTGCTGCCTGATTTCTTCTTCGGTCTCTTCCCTGTATCCTAGCCCTGTCTTATATTTTGGATTGGTTATAGTAGGTTGTATTGATTCAACAATTCCTTCTTTTCTTTTTCCAACAAGACTATTTCCTTCATATCCCAAATTTTCTAGGATTGTTTACCCTTTTCCATATTGTTTTGTTTGTACATTGGAAGTTGATGCTTGTGATGTCTCTTCATCTTTATATAACCAGTTTAGAAAATCCTTGTCTTTTGACTCATCCACTAAAGTTCCTTCTTTGACAAATTTACCTTCAAATAGTGTGGTTGGTTGTGAGGATTTTTGTTTTTATGTGGATGGATATCCATATGACTTAGGAGAAGGCAACAGTTGTGAAACACATAATGATTGCTCAATAGAATATTCCCCCATGCCTTTATCTTTATATTAGACCTTTTTCTCAAATAGTTTTGACAAAGCATTTAGTTGACTTTCATTTCTTAAAGAAGTAGAATCACCAATACCTTTATCCTTTGACTGGAGCTTTCCCTCAAGCTGATTTGACCTTCCTTGTTTGATGAACTAGGAGTGATGGCCTCCCTGTTATGTGGTACAAAGGTGTATTGGAATGATTTAAGTGTGTTGCAATATTGAGGATTGTTGGAATCAGTTGAAATTGTAATTTATTGTCCATTAAAAGGAAATTTCAAACACTGATGATATGTTGACAGAACTTCTTGCATCTCATGAATCCAAGGATGTCCCAAGAGAATATTGTATGCCAACTCCTTGTCTAACACTTGGCAGATTATATCTTTTACCACTGGCCCCACTTGAATTGGTAATACTATTAGTCCTTGGGAGGATCTCTCTTCATCATCATAGGCTTTTATAGTGAATTTTCTTTTGGCATCAATTGCATTTTCTGAATATCCAAGTGCACAGATAAGTTTTAAAGTATAGATATTTAGGCCAACTCCACCATCTATTAGAGCACGTTTGACCCAGTGTTTGTGAATTAAAACCTCAATGTGAAGGGAAGCATTGTGTGGATGGGTAAGTGATATGTCATCATGTTCTGAAAATGATAGGCAATGAGGTGCGGTCAAGTGTCCCACCATAGCTTGGAATTGACAAACTTCTAGATTATTTGGTATTCTGGTGGCTACTAGAGCTTGTTCTAAAATTTCTTTATGAGCCGGTGAGATTTTGAGGAGTTCCAATATTGATATTTGAGCTGGGATTTTCTGCAATTGGTCAACAATATTTTATTGACTTGATGAAGCAACAAATGTTTTAGAAGTACTTCCCTTCAAGACATACTTTGACTGAGCTCTTGTGGTTGCGTTGACTGGCATGTTGTTTTGTTTATCGCTGATTTTAATGAAATTAATTTTATTATCATTTGCATCCATGTTTGTGATCAGATTTATTGGTATGATGTCATTGATTGGATTTGATTCGGTGTTGATGTCATTGAATTGATTTTCAGCTATAACAATGTCCTTGTTTTGATTATCATGTCTTGTTCATACTCAATTGTGATGTCATTAATTGGATTATCAGCCGCAATAAAGTCTTGCTTATCATGGGTTTGATCATCAACTATCTCAATATGAAGAATGGTAGAATCATAAACATAGTTCACATTTTTCCCTTTGGTGTTTGATGAAGAGGATTCCCCCTTTTCGTAGTTTGGTAAAGGATTCTTGAATGCTCCAAGATCAACATTTGTTTGGGGTCCTTCTATTGATATTTCTTTTTTATCAATCAAATCTTGTATCAGATGTTTCAGTTGCATGCAGTCATTTTTTTTATGTCCCTTATTGTGGTGAAAATCACAGTAGTGTGCATCATTCCACCAAGAGGGTTTAACTCTTGGTTCCCAATCTCGTGTCTCTGGTAATATTATAACCTTGGCTACAAGAAGTTCCTTCAATGTTGATTCCAATGACTATCCCAAAGGTGTGAATCTTCTTCAATTTGATGATGTTCAATATGGTGGCAGTTTGGTTTCAACATTGCTTTGATTGTTGTTTTGATTTGCATTCTGATTGGTGTTTTGGTTGGTGTTTTGATTGGTCTTGGAGGTAGTAGCTGTCAAGTTAAATACTGGTTTTGCATTTTGTGTTTCAGTTGCACCATCATTGTTACCAACATTCTTGTTTCTTTTCCAAAATTTGGGTTTCTCATTATTGTTATAATGATTGGAGGAATTTGTTGAGTTGTTTCCTTCATTGTAAATTTTCAAGACTCCTCTCTTGACCAAGGCTTCTTTGATTTTGATTCCATTTTCAATCATTTTCTCAAAGGTAGGTGGACATTACAATTCAAGTCTATAGCTCATCTCATCATTTAGATTGTCAATAAAGATTTCCATGTTTTCCTTTTTAGGTATGGGACGAGCATATCTTGCAAACAATCTTCTCCATCTTTGTAAAAATATGAGGAATGATTCACCCCTTTTCTATTTTGTATTGCAAAGGTCTTTCATGGTTATCTCATGTTGGATGTTGTAGGATTATTGGGTGATGAATTTATTGACCAGCTCTTCAAAGGTCTTAATACCTGGTGAAATTTTGGAAAACCATTCCATACATTTCCCACCTAAGCTTCATGGAAACAATCTCATCAAATAAGTCTCTTCATGTGCAAATTCCAAGCTCATGGTTCGAAATTCCCTTACATGATCTATAGGGTCAGTTTTACCATTGTATTTATCATACTTTGGAAATTCACAATGCTTGGGAAAAGGAATCATGGTAACAGTTTGATCAAAAGGATATGGGAAAATGTCTTGCAACATATATATTTTTGTGGTTCCTCTTTGCATGTCAAGAAGCTGTTGTTGCAGATTTTTCATTTGATTAGTTAGAGCAGCCACTAGATCTATGTTTGGTGGGTCAATTTCAATTCTTTTAGGAGGTGCTTTCAGTTTTTTTACATCAAAGTCATTAGATAGTTTCACACCTTGGCTTGCCAACATCAAAAGGTATTTCTCTCCATCTCTTTCTAGAACTTTCTCCATGAATTTGTGGAACTTAGGATCTTGTTGGGTAGTTTGAATGTCCTCATCTGTGATTTCATCAATTTCAGGTTGGTGGAATCTATGAAAAGGGTTTTCTTCACCTTCAGCCATGGTAGTTTGAGTTTCAATTTCTTTTTCATTGAGTTTTTGCTTTTGAGACCTTGTTAAAACAGGCATACAAGTGTTAAAGCTTTGACTAGACTTTGATCTTTGTTGGAGAGTGCTAAGGATAATAACTAAGTCAAATAGAATGACAAATTCTATTGATGAGACTAAGTTAAGTATGATTATACAAAGTTGTTTCGTGATGAAGGATGACATATCCTGATGATGAAACTTAGCTTAACAATCAGATGTGTGTTTGATGATTAGGAACTTTAAGGTGTTAGATTAGTTTAGTTGAAGAATTTTCACTTGTAAAGACCAGTTTCTTCAAGTTCAAGACATTGTTATGACTGAGAAATGATTTTGTTTTGGAAAAGATCCTGAATTCTAGTTTTAATTGTCTAACATATGGTGAATTCTACTCTCTGGTTTTGAATTTACTGGAAGTGCTAAAATAGGGTATGGATGTGCTAAAAGATGGCATAGATGTGCTAAAATGTGAACTAGATGCGCTAGAATGTTCCTGGAAATCGCTAGTAAATGGACTTAATGCGTTAGAGAAAGTACTGAATGCACTAAAAGATGGTCTCAATGTGCTGGAAAATGACTCAAATGCACCAGAAAGTGGGTTAAATGTGTTAAAAGATGCCAGTGATGCACTAGACTACCCCTAAATGTGATTTCAACTTGGTATTCCCTACAGGTGAATGCGCTAAATGGATGTGCAAATGCACTACAAGATGGAACAAATGTGCTACAAGACATACCGAATGCACTAGAGAATGACTCATATGTGTTAGATTGTACCCAAGATGCTCTAGAAAATGCCCTATATTCGCTAGAAGATAGACCAAATGGGCTATGAAATGACTCAGATGCGCCGAAAAAAGTAATGTATGCACCAAAATAGGGAATGTATGTGCTAAACTGGAAGTGTTTCACTGTTTTGATAGTCTATCTGGTTATTTTGTTTTGAATCAATGAATCTAAACGTTTCCAGGGTATAATTTGTTGAACAATGAATTTTGATTGCTTTTTATAGTTTGTGAATTAAGTGCTTTAAATGGATGACTTTTTGAATAATGACTTCAAACATAGTAGCAAGTTGTAAAATAGTTGTTTCAAGCCTAGGAACTAAACATTGAGTGTATGTTCAGGAATCTGGTATGATTCCTTTGATTTCTATAGGTATAGCACAGGAGAAAATAGATCAAGCACTTTTCTAATGTCAAGGGTCACTTATAATATCACAACCCACATCTTAGAACTATGTTAGCTCACACAACCCTATCACCCCCTAGAGGACACCCGCGTTTTTTCCTTTCCTGGGTCTTAACCAAAGTCAAATCCTCCACTTTTGGCTAGTAATCCCTGATAGTTATATGGTGAGTCTCTTGGAGGCAGATTCTTCCCTCCCCTTATGTTCGGAGACTGACATTGGATGGATTCTAAACTTAAGGTTCTTAGTAAGGGTTTCTGTTCCATGTAGCAAATGATAAAATCCCTCAAGAGACCTCCTAACCTTTAGAACAAAGGATTTGGGGATAGTTATCAATGCACACTATCGTTGAATTAGCGGGTTTCCCCGAATTCACTTTTGATTATAGTGGGTTGGAAAACTTGGCTTTAGTTGTTCCCACTTAGGTCGGTCCCATAGGGTGAGAACTTTTTCCCACTACGACAAGCCTTCTAAAGGTGCTATCAAAACAAGAAATAGTGAGTCTAGCATTCTGGTCACCCAACGAAGGGGATAGCATTGGCCTATCACTTTACAAGCACAATAGACAAGGGGTTCATTAACCTTCTAATTAAACTAGGTGCCTAATTTAATTAAGAGCAAGCAATAAAACAACTCTAGCCCCTACAAACATCATCAATAGTTTGATATAATTGTCTTTGACCAATGTATTAAGCACCTACAACACAAAAAATATTGATCAATTTTTGAAAATTTGAATTTATGTAAAATAAACCATATGCGCTAAAAGATCACATAGATGTACTAAAAGAACTACTCTATGCGCTAGAGAAACTACTGAATGCGCTAAAATAGGAGCTGGATGTGCCGAAAGATGCTATAGATGCATCATAATAGGAACTGGATGCACTAAAATATGTTTTGTATGTGCCGAAAGAAATCACGGATGTGCTACATAAGAGTTCACATCTAGATCTATAAAACAACTTTCCAAAAAACGTAATAAAATGGGGCTAGGCCCCATGATGGGCGCCAAATATATTGTGTGAATTGTGTAAAGTAAATAAATGAGTAATAAAACCACACAATCAATGAAACGTATTATATTAGAGAATTGAAATCACAAAACTAATCGAATTGAAACAAATAAATTCCCTAAAATCATCCCATTGTTTCCTATCTTCAGGATTCACTAAATCATAATGGCTCTTAGATTTGTTTTGTGCACTATGATTGTTAGAATGACAACCTGAGGAACAAAAAGCTGGAAATGCAGTAAATCTATTCCTACATGATGATTGAATTATATGATATGCTATAAATGATAATGGTAATATGATAATGGATATGATGCTAAAGACTGTGATGCAAATGTTGTATAAAAACTACTATGATAATGGAAATGTAGCTAATAACTAATCCATGATTGTGCTAAACTAAATGCTTCTAAAATGCTAATTACTAAATGTTCAAATGCTCTCAATGCTCAAAGTGATTAGTTATAGAAGAATCTAACAAACCCTTGATATATGAGGTGTTGTATGATGACACAAGGATAAGTAATATGAATCTCTGTTTGAAAACATTAAAAAAAATTATGGTAGAAAAGATGCAAATTAGGAAATTTGTGGAGCCCTTCTTGGCTTATAGTGTTTCTAAAAATTGATTTAGTAGCATTGGCAGAGGAGGTACTGATAGAGTGAAGTTGATGATGTCATAAGAAATAAATTATCTTTTTATGATGAAACCCTAAAAAGCGACAAGTTAAATTAGGATGATTGTGTGGTCTCTTTTCATTGAACAAGCTAAGGAGTAAAGTGCAAGACAAGGAATAAGTTGTTAGGGTTGTTAGTGAATGAAAGTACATAGAACAAGGCATAATGGATTCAAAGGAAATGGTGGTGTTTGATCAACACAACAACAAATCGCAGAAATTAAGTTACAAATCGATGAATTTAATCATGATAAGATTTGAAATATCAAGGGTTCCCTTTCAGTTGAGCAAATACAAAAGATTAAGAATCTAGGGCACAAGGGTTTAGACATTTGGAGCGAATTTCCATATTTTTCAGATGTGGACATTGTTTGAATTATTCTCAAAATTCAAGATGATAAGATGATCTTTGACAAAACCTATAAGATCACAAAAGAAACAATTGCAACAATAACTAGATTATGCAATAATGGACTCATTGTTGTGAAGTTAGTAAAGAACAAAGAGGTCAAATCTCTAACTAGGGTAACAGGAGATCAAAGGGAAATTTTGATTCATACTATAATCGACCCTGTAATAAGGTATGTGACATATGACATTTCATATAAGATCTATTTCAGAAATAGGGAAGGATCTACTTCTGTGATTGTTGTTTAAATGTTGTGCATCAAATGGTTGGAAAGAATGAGGATTTTGATTTGTGTGAGTTACTGAGGAATCAATTAATGGAGAACATTACTATCACAAAGAATGACAATTACCCTTTCCATTTTGGATCTCTGGTTATATGTTTGATGATGTATTTTCTAAAATTGTTACCATTGAAAGAGAATGTTGTGTGGAAGTTAGTTATACTAGTTGGGAAACAAATCTACCATTATCTAGAATTTCTAGCAAAAAAGGAAAAAATATATAAAGAATAATTTGAAAACAAAATATATGTTTCATGCTCTGGCATGGTTCCCAGTCCGGTTGTAGTATCTAAAGAAAATTCCCCCTTCGACAAGAGAAAAGAAAGAACAATCATCTCATGATCTCCTCTGAAAATGAAGAAGATGAATTCTAAGGAGAAGGAAGAAGAAAAGGAAGTGAAGAATGCTGAAGAAATTGATCTACCATCAATGGAT